>CABHPP010110974.1:2061-21834 GCA_902168425.1 Peromyscus attwateri | reverse complement strand
TTGATATGCCCAGGACAGCCAAGATGGGGACCCTCTTGCTGGGGAGTTTATGAAGGTGACCCTTGGCCCTGGACAGACTGTCAATCCCATATCACCCAATGGGCAGATCAATTTCAAAAGTTTTCATTTTCACCCGATATGAAAGGCCCTGCTGAAGATGATGCTAGCATGGAAGAAGGGATATTTTTACAAGACACTCGTGCCAACCCATTTGCTAAATGGATGCTGTGTGGCATCAATGGTAGCTGTTCTGATGTGGCTTCTTTGGTAATGCTTAAAGGAGGAAGTTATGGCGTTTCTAAATTCAAGTGTGTGTCTCAGCACAGCCAACATGGTTTTGGAGAAGAAGCCAGTAAACCATTTAATGTTTCGGATAAATGTGTTGATACTAATAAGACCATTATAAATGCCACTTTGTATAATCCCAGTCCAGTATGCATGTACCCCCCTTTCCTGTTTATTTTGACTAATGCTAGATTTACAAATTGCACCAATAATACCTGCTGGATGTCCCAATGCTGGGACGGTGAAAAATTCACCAGAGCATTAGTTGCTCGAGTGCCTCGATGGATTCCAGTACCAGTAGAAGTACCCAGTACTATGACATTGTTTAGGCATAAAAGGGATTTTGGCATAACCGCAGCAGTTATAGCAGCTATCTCTGTTGCTGCAGTTTCCGCCACTGTTGCTGGTATAGCTATGTCCACCACAGTGCAAACAGCCACAACCTTAAACAATTTGTCCGCAGCGGTGGCACAGGCCTTGGACACCCAGACCTCTTTGAACGCCCATCTAAAGGGTGGCATCATGGTGCTCAATCAGCGTATTGATCTGGTTCAAGAACAACTGGATATTCTTTGGCAGCTGGCCCAGCTGGGCTGTGAATGGAAGATGCCTGGTCTCTGTGTCACAAGTGTACAATTTGAAAATGGCTCTCGAGCAGCAAGTCTGTCTAAACAATTGTCTAGCTATCTTATAGGAAACTGGTCTGGAGAGTTTGAAACAACCTTGGAGCAGCTGAGAATGGCGATTGTCCAGATTATTTCTACACGAGTGGACCTCAGCCTGGCGGAGGGACTGACATCCTGGATAACTTCTGCCCTCTCCCTATTTAAGGAATGGGTGGGGGTGGGAATATTTTTGGCCTGCTGTCTTGGAGGATGTATACTTTGCCTGTGGTTGATCTGCCGTTTGCGAGCACGTACTCAGAAGGACAAGGCCTATATGACTCAAGCATTGGCCGCTTTGGAGTGTGGCTCCTCCCCCGCAATCTGGCTCTCTGCCTTAAAGAATCATCGGTAGATCCACATAGCCTCTGCACCCCTGGGACCAACTAGTCCATTGCACTTGGGAAGGTATGTGGATAAATTTGACAGTCCACTCACCCTCGATCGGTCAACACATCATGAGGTGGGGACCTGATTGGGTGAAGGACTCAGAAAGGCACAGGATGCCAGGCTCGCGCACTGCACTTGAAGCGTAGAACATTTTCTTCCTTCAAGGAGAGCAAGTTTGATTGCAAGTGGGTTGATGCCCTGAGCTCCCACCTCTGCGTAAAAGGGTATCGGACAGGTCAAGCATCCTCTGGGTGGATGACACCTGTGTGGATGCCAGCACATGGTCCTCTGTTTTTTCTCAGCAGAGATCAGACCTATACTCTCTCCTGTTGCCTAATAAATAAAGTAGGGGGAGATGCAGGGAGCCGCCATTCCAAGATGGCGCTGGCCCCTGGCAGCTAGTAGTAAACAACTCCATATATGGTCATAATCTTGAGTGACTCGCACCAAGGTCTGCGCATGCGCAAGTTATGTTGTCACAGCCTTATGTCCTCAGCCTATCCCGTGGCTCTCTGTGCTTGCATTCTGGCGGGATCCAATCATAGATTGACCCGTCCATTCAAATCCTCATATAAGCAGCTGCCTAGCAGTGCCCCGGGCCCCTCACTTCCAGCTCTCCCTTAACCAAGAGGCGCTCCAATAAAGTGTGATCTGAGAAGGATCCTCGCGTGGTGGTCGTTCTTCCTCGCTGGTCGAGGAGCTCGCCGCATTTAGGTCTTAGGCAAATATTTCTTTTTGTGTTGTATAGAAACAAACATCATACTTACTAAAGGTAAACTGTGGCCCCACTAGTAGAGATTCAGAATGCTCTCATGTCTGAAAACGTTAAGTAACACTCAGTCGGGGCTAGGGATGTACTGCTTACCCAAAGCAGGGTTTGGGGTTTGATTCTCAGCACCACTAGGGCACAGGGCTGGGGATACTGTCCATTTACATGCTGGAAGTCTTAGATTTGGGATTAGGAACAATCAGAGTTTAAAACAAGTAACACTAAACCAAAAGTATAAAAACAACAGAAGCCAAGGGACAATCATTTTTGCTCATTAGATATTTAAAATTATAGCAAGAGCAAGAAGCCACATGGCTAGAAGATAAACTTCAGATGTGACAGGTACCACAGAGATGCACAGACTAATACTTGGCTCCCAGGAGATGAAGCAGTCATTATAATACTACTTCTCACTAGGCTCGGTAGTCTGTTTCAGTGATCAGGGAAGTCACAAATGAAATTATTCTAAGTGCCATCTTTTCAAAAGACTTAAATAGACCACTAATGGTTTAGATTAAACCTAAACAGTCCCCCAAATTATCAGCAAACATACCTTGGCTTCACAATTTCCAATCACCTCAATTTTTTCTGCCTTCAGTTCCACATTTTGCCTTTTGGATTGACTTTTGACCAGCTGCCCTTGGACTTGCACAGAACTCCCAAAGGCCAATTCTCTATAGTAACAAAAAAACTAGTATCAGAAAAGAGACTATATATAGCCTTCATTTCAATTAAAATCTTGGGGAAGTATATAATGTCAAAAGTATTTATCCTTAGTTAAGTTAAATAATCTGCAGACGCTCTCTTGTACCAGGACTCTAAAAATGAATTCCGTGTTCAAATGGGAACAAGGGGAGTTAACAATTTGCTCAAGTATTTAGAACTAAGAAATTATGTAACTATTATTATTTTTGGAGGGTGTGGGAGGAGACAGACCTAGAACTCACTACATAGACCAGGCTGGCATGGAACTCACAGAGATCCACCTGCCTCTGCCTCCCAAGTGCTGGGATTAAAGGCGTGTGCCATCAGGTTTATCGTGTCTTCCTACCAAACATACTGGCCCAGTTACTTTAAGACGGCAGGCTGTGTGTAAAGTCTGGGGTTAGGGCCTATAGCCTGGCTGATGGCACTGCACCAATGCCAATGCCACCCCACTTGTGACACCCAGAGGTATCAGAAGATGCGAACAGTGGGCAAGGGAGGGACGTGAGAAGTCTTGGTACTACTTTCCACATGTAGGCTTTTTTTTGTGGTTGTTTTTTATTTAAGAGAAGGTCCCATACACAGCCCAAGCTGGAACTCACTCTGTAGCCCAGGCTGGCTTCAAACTCAAAACTTTCCTCCTCAGCTGCCCAAGGGCTGGGATTATACATATGTGCCAATATGCCTGGCTTGAATTGTATTTATTTTTTAATTAGTTGGTTGATGGCTTGAGTATAGAGACAGTACCTTCTGGCTAATGAACTTACGTTCTAGTTCAAGTTTACCCACAAATTAATTTGCCACAGAAAGAAACATGCACCCATTTGTTTTAAGCATCACTTATTAAGAAGTAAGCTAGGCTAAATGATAGCATATCTTTGCTAATTCTAATATTTTATAATCATAATATATATAAAAAAGAAAAACTGAGTGAGTGGTGGTGGTGGCACACACCTTTAATCCCAGCACTCAGGAGGCAAAGGCAGGCAGACCCCTGAGTTCGAGGCCAGCCTGGTCTACAGAGTGAGTTCTAGGACAGTCAGGGCAAAACCCTGTCTTGAATAAAAAGGGGGTGGGGGCACTGGAGAGATGTCTGAGTGGGTAAAATCACACAAAGCTGATAACCTGAGTTATCATAGAACCCAGAACCCACATAAAAGCCACACACAATAGTGCAAGGATCTGTAGTCTCAGCACACCCTTAAGGGGAGACGGGATGTAGAGAAAGACCCAGAAGCTCTTGAGCCAGCCTGTCTGCCTAAGGCAGGAGCGGTAACACTCTGTCTCCAACAAGGTGTAGAGAAACACAGGACTGAGGCCTGAGGGTTGTCTTCTCACCTCTACATGCACATGTGTGCTCATGAGCAGAAACACATACAAATTTTAAAAATTCCCTTAAAAACAAGTAGTAAATACCTTCCTTAACAATGTGTATTTAAAAGTTGTATTACAATAGAGTAATATATTAAATAAATGTGTCAGGAGATGCCCCCATCCAGTTTTATTTGCCTGCTACATTTAATATATGGTATTTCCTTTTGATGTTTAGTCATATGTAAATGTATGCATGTAAAACTGTTCACTACTATACCCAGTGGAGAAAAGAAACTGGTATACTTTGGCTGGTGACTATAGGCTATTTTGAGATGGTCTTGAGTTTTCCTGTAAGGGCTCTTGCAAATATCTCAAAGAGGTAGGTAGTCATCTCCAGCACTCAGGTGAAACAAGACCCCTGCAATTGCTATCCTCACAGGTACCATCAGAGGAACACAAACTTCTTTTAAAAGGCTGTTTCAGTAGAAGAGTGTGATGGTTTAAGAATGGCCCCCAGAGCCTCCTACGTTTGAATGCTTGGTCCTCAGTTGGTGGAACTGTTTGAGGATTAGGAGGTATGGCATTGTTAGAGGAGGTGTGTCACTGGGACGGGCTTGGCTTGAGCAAAAGCCCAGGTCATTCCCAGCTAGCTCACTCTCTCTCCCCTTCATGCTTGTGAAGCAAGATGAAGCTCTCAGTTACTGCTCTAGCACCATACCTGCCTGCCTACTGCCATGATCCCTGCCATGATGGTCATAGACTCTAACCTGAAACTGTCAGCCCGTGATAAACTTTTTCTTCGCAAGTTGCTTTGGTCAAGGTGGCTTAACACAGCAATAGAAATGTAAGTAAGACAAACAGACTTTGTTTTTCTGCCTAGGTGAGACCCATCAGTCTTTGCAATATGTAGACAGCATTATTCTTAACAGTCCTTAGAAGAGCAAAGTGCTTTTACTCTAGCAGAGTAATGTTCTGCTCCAGAGAGGTTATACCTTAACACAAAATGGTATTAGTTTTAACATCTGATGAACGAGACCATAAAAGTTCCTTCCACGTATTCAATAATAATTGGTTATGCTCCAGCACTATGACAGAAGCTAGGGACAGAAAACTGAATACATCATTCCTAACTTAAAGAACTAAGAGTCAAAGGAGTGTAATAAGAAGAAAGTTAATTTCCAAACAGCAGCATCCATTCTACGACAGATGGGCACATGGAACTATGGGAGCAGGGAAGCACTTGCCATCATCACGGGACACAGATATCAGATGATGTTTAAATTGGAACGAGATACGAGACAGAATCTCACTTGGCAGTGGGACCCACATGTGCGAGGTCTAGAAGACAACAGGTTAGGGGAGCTGTAAGTAGTTTTAAAAAGACTGGAGCAAACCATGGGCAGAAGACATCAGCATGTAAAGATATCAGAGCTTGAAGGCTCTGGATTCCAAGTTTATTTGGCTTTTTCTTCAATGCTATTTTTCACAGATTCACTTAGAAGGATCATTCAGGTGGTAAAGAAAACACTCTATTAGGGAAGTAGAGAACACTAGAAAAGGAAAAAAATTGAAAAACTCTTAAAAAAAACAGGAAAAAAACAAAAACAAAAACAAACAAACAAAAAAAAAACTCGCCTACTGTCAAAGTTCGAATCAGCAACAACCTGAAGGCTTTCCAAAGAGGATCCATCATTGACATGCAGGAACAGAACTTCCTTCTGGGATCTGACTGAACGGATCCATCCCTGGAAAGAAACATTTTTAAATGTGAGCTTAAAAATTCGAACACTTTTACATTTTCATTACACATTCAAAAAAGATTAAATGAAAGAAATAATGTTCACAATATTGCCTCAACATGTCAAATGCATAAAATGAACTGCCTTGGGCTTATCTGGATGTGTATACAGTTTCATATGACTCTTATCACAGTGAGATGCATATTTAGTGGTCCACCTTTGTTTTAGCTCATTTTAAATGGATGCCAAGCATTTCATTAAGTTAATGAGCCTAATTAGCATAAACAATGTCCTTAATATTGGCTTCTCAAAGCTATTCCTTGCTCCTCAATCACAAAAAAAAAAAAAAAGAAAGAAAGAGAAAGATTACAAGTTGGTGCCTTTCTCCTTTTGTCCAATTCCCAGAGAGATCATTAGATAGAAACATCATATGAGATTTTGTTCTATTTACAAAGTATTATACAAAAAAAAAGTTATCTTAAAAAAAAAAGTCTCATGAAGCTAAACATAATAGTATATACCTGTGATCCCAGCACTTGGGAAGCTAAGACAGGAGGATCCCAAGTTTGAGGCCAACTTCGATTACATAGCTAGTCTGTGTCAAAAAAAAAAAAAAAGTGTAATGAATAAATACATGAAAATGTCACAAAGAAATCTATTTCTCTTTTTTAATTTTTGTGGGGTTTTATTAGGCTAAAAATGATGTGTGTGTGTGTGTGTGTGTGTGTGTGTGTGTGTGTGTCTGAATATGCCATGTGTATAGATGCCAGGAGAAGGTGTTGGATCTCCTAGAACTGGAGTTACACACAGTGAGGAGCAGCCTGATGTGGCTACCGGGAATCGAACTCCTGTCCTCTTGAAGAGCAGTAAGTACTCTTAACCATTGAGTCATCTCTCCAGCCCCAGAAACCCATTTCTTTGTATGTTAACCAATAAATAAAAATTCTGGAAATAGTATTATAAAAAAACAGCCTCTTAAGCATTTTCCAAATGTGATTTTTTTTTCTGCAGCAAAGACTGGGTATTATCTGCTCTGCAGCAGGAACAGAAACTAACACTGAACAAGTAAAAACACGTGATAAAAAGAAAAGTCATGAACATATAGCCACATATAAGTTTCAAAGACAGTCTTTACCTAAAGGACAGGTACATGCAAGTACAAATGAGACGTCTTCAAGTAGACCTCCTAACATTAATAACAGCTACACACCCAACTTGAATATAACCAGCATAGGAGTTACCAGAGAACACCGTTTTCAAAGGCACTCAAAGATACATTTGATCTCTGAGTCGCATTCCCTGGAGCTGGACTTACAGGTGGTTGTGAGACTCCTGATTCAGGTTCTGCCAATGAACTCAGCTGCTCTGGAAAAAAAACTCTGGTTCTTTAGAAGGGTGGCAAGTGCTCGTAAGTGCTGAGCCATCTCTCCAACACACATGTTTTAAGTGAAAGGATATCCACTACCTACTGAACGTGTATTATGTTTTAAAGAAAGTTTACCTCTTTCATATACTGTGTCATTTCTTATCATACCTCCTTTACACACAAGTAAACGGCGGCTCCAGGATGGTAAATAACTTACTGAAAGTCACACTGCTGGTGAAGTAGTATCCAAATCTGAACCCAAGTCTATGTAACTAGAAAGTCTTTGGCCAAAGAATTTATCCCTGATGCTTCAGAATTAACTTTGAGAAGTTCTGAAAAATCCATTAATACCAACAGGCCAAAGCTACACAGCCAGGAGTGTAAACCACTTCAGCTTCATGTACAAGGCAATTCATCTCACCATATCTCCAAAGACACCCACATTTGTTTATTCCTGGTTAACAGTAATTTCCAAAGCTCCACTCTCTTATTTTTACTTCCTGGAAAGTTAACAGCAAGCACTTTTAATGTGCTTCTGTCCTAAATTCTTTGTAAGTATTATGCTATTGACTCCTTACAAGAGCTAAATAAAGTCATCATTATCACTGGTGAAGTGAACAGACACTTAGCAAACAATTTAAAAGGTAATCCAGGCCATAATTATCAGGTAGTACACTTGGAATTCAAATACGGTTATTATTCTGAAGTTCACATACTTATCAACAAGCTTTTCTGGAGTGCTATTTTCTCCTCATCGTCTGCCCGGGAACATATCCTGCTGCTGTTTCTACCCCATCAGTTATTGTACCTGGGGATGCCATCTTCCAAGACAGCCAATATGCAGGTGACATCTTGACCTCCACACAGTTCAGGAACTCCCTCGCTGTTTTCTGACAGCTCTTTATCTCCACCATTAATAATCAGTGCACTGCTGTAAACTAGGGCTAACAAAAATATAATGTGAATTACCTAATTAAAAAAATTAGGGCCAGAGAGATGGCTCCAAGGTTAAGAACACTTCCTGCTCTTGCAGAGGACTCAAATTTGGTTCCTAGTACCATCTGAGGAAGCTCACAGGAGCTTGTAACTCCAGCTCCGGGGGATTCTGACACCTGTATGGCTCTCCACAGGCACTCCTATGTACATGGCATAAACTCATGCAGACACATATACATAAATACAAAATAAACCTTTAAAAAGATTTGTTCCCCATTAAAAGCAAATTTAGGTAATGAGTAACATGTTATTCAACCAATTATGCTCCAAATACTATTCACATGGAATGAATATAAAAGTATGTTCAGATTTTGATGTTTCTTTACTCTTCAGAGTTACTGTGTATTTTACACACACTACACATCTCCGTGCACTTGGACCCTATTTTCAGGTGCTCGGTGGCCAGCAGTTCCACTGCTAAGCACGGAAGTGAAAGAAAAGCCTGTTACTTGGGTAGTAGGTTCAGTTCGTTTTTGAATCTTCTTTTGATCATCACACAAAAGACATCATGAATGCAAGTCACATTAATCGATGAGTACAGTAAACAGCTTTGATAACTTTGATTCAGACCATGGAACAAGTATGAAACCGAAATAAGTGCCAGGAAGAGCAGCTTGATCATACTGCTAAACATCAAGAATATAGGAGAGACCACTCAGTGTGTTTCAGCAATTCAAGAAGAAAGAGCCAACCGCCAGGTTTATTCTGTCCCTTTAAGGAGCTAGTCAAAGCTGCTGCGAATGCTATTAGGAGAAATAACAGCAGCTAACACTGACCGGGAGGTCTCTGTTCTAAATCGCGGGTACCCATTATCACGTTTAATTTTCAGAGCTCTCGGAAATAGAAAC
This sequence comes from Peromyscus attwateri, assembly GCA_902168425.1. Classification (NCBI taxonomy): domain Eukaryota; kingdom Metazoa; phylum Chordata; class Mammalia; order Rodentia; family Cricetidae; genus Peromyscus; species Peromyscus attwateri. The sequence goes on along the minus strand of CABHPP010110974.1, from coordinate 12,760 downwards.
TACTATTATCCCCATTTTCCCATAACTAACAAGATACTTAGGGCAGGCGACTTAAGTCAAGGCAACTGCAGCCCTTGTAGTTTGTCAAACTATAACATTCCACTCTTTCTCCTTGCTTATTAACTACATAGAAGCCTCAGATTAAGAGTAGCTAAAAGCCGAAAAGACATGGGTTCCCATGTGTCCAAGGACCACATGAAGCTGTAACTCAGGATGGGTATGAGTGCAGCCCAAGACAAAACGGTAAACTTTGAGACCTTTTCAATTGGGGGTGGGTGGCATCGATGGGTCAACTATGAACTTGGTAGGTGACAACATCGTGATGCAATGTCAGATGGTTGACACACCTGGAACTACTATTTCCTGCCAGCCAGGTGAACAGGAAAACGGGAAGACAGGATTTCTGCTCTCAAAGAACTAGGGCAAGACATTCCACGCTATTAAGAGATAAAGGTAGAAAAAGGGGGCGTGTTCACTTAAACTTTCCTGCATGATTAACAAGTTTACAGGTAACGGCTCGGTGTCATGAAAAGCTCTGCTGCCGCACTCCTAATCGACAGAACGATCTGCAAAAAGTAACAGTCCGATCGCCGAGAAGTGTGGACACTCGCGACGCCTTCATTTCCAACTTTGTTCTGGCCACGCTTGGTCCGAGAGGCCCGCGCGGAGGAAAGCTAGGAACGCCAAGCAAGCTCCAGCAGCTTTGCACACACCCACCTGCACCGTTACACACTCCCCACTCGCGTCCTGGACCCCGAGGGCGTCCCGCACGCGCAGTTTGGCAGGTGCGCGGGGCCTGGGGCAGGAAACGGAGGAGCAGAGACGCAGCGCGCCGAGCAGGCGCCGGGCCCCGAGCATGGCGTGGCCGGCCGGGGTCGTGGCTCGCAGTCTGCTGGGGCAGCCCTCTTCACTCCCGCAGTCCTGCCGTCAGGTGCTCGTGTCGCTCTTCCTTCTGAGCCCCGGGCCGTCCCTTCAGGACCTCTCCTCAGCGTCCTGCCCCAGAAAGCCCGGAAGGTTCAACGCTCAAGAAACACAGTACAGATATATGCGCTACGGTGCAGGTGCTACCTGAGCGAACCCCTAGAGTTAAAGCACGCTGCAACTGGGCTACGTCACCGCGTGCGCGCTCTTACGTCGTCACGCTAGGTGGGGTCTGAGGCTGAGCATGCGTGATGGTGTTCCGGAGCTTGCACGCCCGTCAAGGGGCAGGGTTTGGGTGGTGGCAGGAACCGACGTGGGCGGGGCTAAGGCGCAAGACTTTTGGAGGTGTCTCAGAAATAGCTAGGAAGCTCCCCTGTTGGGGTCATCTAAGCGTTCCTTTTTATAAAGCTGCCGGGGGTGGGGGGTGGGGTGACTGAGGAACACTGAGGGGCTGGATTGACAGATGCAGAAGGCAAGTGTCCAGAGTCTTGGGTGTGGAGAGGAGTTCTGAACAGGGGAAGTCAGACTCAAGACCTAGTACCTACCTGCTGATAGCAGATATCAAAACACACCGTTGCTTAAAAAGAAGAGACCGAAGCGTTACCTACCAGAATCTTTAAGTCTTTCTCTTCTTTTACTTGAATTTGTTTGACCTGAAAACAATGACCTTTTCATATATCCAGCTGTATTTTAAGTTTACACAAAAAATTAAATTTTTCATAACTCAGCGAAACGTATGATAATGCTTTTATCTAATTAAACAATAAGAGGTCAAGATAAGGACGAATTAAAGTTGCCACTGCTGTTATGCCCGTTTTACAGATAACAGGACCAGAATGACTAGCTTAATACAAGTGTCAGATTTAAACCCAGAAACTCTGGCTCTATGCACTAAACTATTGGACTATACGGTGTCTTGCGGTGGAAGACCTAGTCCTGTCCATCAAGGAGGTCATGATCTAAGGATGATAAATCACACACACACACACACACACACACACACACACACACACACACACACGCAGAGAGAGAGAGAGAGAGAGAGAGAGAGAGAGAGAGAGAGAGAGATCATTACAGAATAAACCAGCAAGCACACACATAGATATGTGTGTGTCAAGTGGAGTGGCAGCCCAAAGAAAGAGATAATAAGGCTGAGTTTTGAGGAAAGTTAGAATTTGCCAAATGAGAATGTCAGAAGCTGCTGACATTCAGGTCATCAGGACAAATGACCTGAAAGAATTGTAAAATTCTTCTCTAGATAAACTTGAAAATATCTTCAGTAAAAATACTTTTGGGCACTTCTAGAACCTTGAGAAAGGAAAAAAATAGAAACTTGTAGCCTTCCACATTATGTAGATACAGCCTTTATCTTTTTTTGTTTGTTTGTTTGTTTGTTTGTTTTTCAAGACAGGGTTTCTCTGTGTAGTTTTGGAGCCTGTCCTGGATCTCACTCTGTAGATCAGACTGGCCTCAAACTCACAGAGATCCTCCTGGCTCTGCCTCCCGAGTGCTGGGATTAAAGGCGCGCACCATCGCTACCCAGCTTAGCTTTTATGCTAAAGCATAAATGTATATTGGATACCCCCTCCCCCCTCCTCCGCTCCAAAATAAAAAAGCGAAACCAGCAACCAGCTCTTGTGGGATATGTGTACTGAAGACATATTGCTGTAATTGGTTTAATAAAGAACTGAATGGCCAAGAGCTAGGCAGGAGGGATAGGTGGGACTTCCGAGTAGAGAGAGGAAGTAGGAGGAGATAATCAAGGTACAGAGGAGATGGCAACAGACATGTGGAGAGTCAGACATACAGAATGAAGGAAAGGTAGAGAGCCACATGGTAAAATTTAGATTAAGAAAAGACGGTTAAATTAAATTCTTAGATTATAAGAGCTAGTGGAACAAGCTAAGGACAAGCTGTCATAATTAATAAAGAGTCTCTGTGTCGTTTTTTTGGGAGCTGGCTGGAGGAACAGAATAAGACTCCTTACAACCAGCCAGCTCATTTTCTCTTCAGGTCATTTTTCTGTCTTACCTTCTTTCTTCCTCCTCTTTATTCTGCTAGATTTTAAGACCTCTAGTTTGTGTCCCAGGGAGACTGTCTTCCTCTATTTAAGCCAGAGTAATTCAAAATTCACGTAGTTATGAAATTGTAAGCAGAGGACCATTGTTCAGTATCCCAAGGAAAAGGGAACCCAGTGGGTGACATGGAAAATTAGCAATGGTTAATCAACTGTACAGTGAAAGTTGATCCTCACCTGCATGCCTCGTGCTGAGATCAAACCACTCCCTGTATCAAATCATATCATCTTCTAGTCTGATTTGTCTTCAGTGTTTGGATTCACATGTCTTAGGTTCATCACCTTCCAGATAGTAGTAAAAATGACACGTCTAACGTGAATATTGTACCTGTATGTCAGCCATAACGATGGGTAGAGTGTTATAGAATGACTCTCACATGCCAAGAACACTTCTTGTATTAACTCCATCATCACAATAGCCCTTGCCCTCCCCAAGGTTAGAAGGAACTACAGCTTAGAGAGCTTTTGTAATATACACCAAGTTGCTTACCAATCTCATTCCAGCCCATGCTCTTACTCATTTTGTTATTCTAGTGAGTAAACAGCCATGAATTTGTCCCCCTACAACATATGGAGACTTGTCATCTACAGCACGTCTACTAGACCTTCTCTGACCAACAAAGTTTGCTGAAGTGGCCTGGAGTGAGAAACCAAAATGAAACAACGGTGTTGCTAACCTCTGATACGTTGGATCTGTGCAGTGAATGGTGTCAGCCTTATTCCCCAGCTCTAGGAACTTTTTTTTTTAAGTAAAAAAAAAAATATTTTCCATGTACGAGTGCTTTGCCTGCATGTATATCTGTACATGTATGCCTAGTGTCCACAGAGGCCAGAATAGGGTGTTGTATCTCCGGAACTGGAGTTATAGACAGTTATGAGCTGACATTTGAGGGCTGGAATGGAACCCAGGTCCTCCAGAAGAGCAGCTAGTACTCTTCACCACCAAGCCCTCTCTCCAGCCCCTCTGGGGAGGTTTTTAACAAGGTTCTACACAACACATTTTAGCTAACTTAAGTCAGAAACTTCTTACAGTTCTTTCTTTTGCTCAAAGCTGGCATTTACTTATGTTTGTAATGTTCTCTCTCTCTCTCTGTCTCTCTCTCTCTCTCTCTCTGTCTCTCTCTCTCTCTTTTTCCGAGACAAGGTTTCTCTGTGTAGTTTTGGTGCTTGTCCTGGATCTCACTCTGTAGACCAGGCTGGCCTCGAACTCACAGAGATCTGCCTGGCTCTGCCTCCTGAGTGCTGGGGTTAAAGGTGTGCGCCACCCCTGTCTGGCTATGTATTCTTTTTCTCAAAGAGAATACTCCAAATTAAGAAAGCTCAGATCTCGTGAAACTAGATATGACTTTGATTTAAAAAGATACTTCATTAAATATACTGGACACGCTGAAATGATTATCTCTGTGTTATAGCCTAAAGCATATTCATGTTGAACTTCACAAGGCCCAGGCAAATTGTTTTCTGAGTTGATGATCTAGTTTACATGCTCTCTGACATACTATGGAAGTTCCCAAAGTTACCTTCAGTGACAATTACTATAATTAGACTTCCTAATTTTTACCAGGAGGGGAAGAGTGTGTTGGTGTTTCAGAAGGTTGGTTCTCTTCTTCCTGTTCATCAAAATTCTATTTCAATGTAATTCCCGCCGCCTTTTTTTCCAGTAGCATAATGAACAAAACCATGAGCCTGGCAATCAGAAGTCCTTGCTTAAGTCTTATCTGTATGACCCATGATGGAACTTTCAGGAAGTCACTCGAACTCTCAGTTTGGAGAGTTGGAGATGAAAAGAGGGAGGTGCTAGTGAGTGGGGGTGGGAGTAGTCTCACTAACTCACTGAGCTAGATTTGGGTGGACGGTTTGCTTTGTTCATGGTGCCCTATCTGAGGTGAACATCACCACAGAAAACGTAACCTACTTATGGTCAGTTTGAATGCATTAATTATAAACTTGGAGTCACCAATGCGTGCGTGCCACGTTAAGGAAAGGACGTTACCGAGGCACTGCTGTGGTGTAATTTAACGGAGATTTGAATTGCCTACTTCCCCCTGTCTTCCCTTGTTCCTGTCTGTCTGGTGTATGGATCTGAATCTGTGCCTATTGAAGACTGTCTTATGACTTTGTCCACCTGTGTGTGTGTCCCTAACAAAGAGCTTTGCTCTGTATTTACTGAAAAGCACAGGAAGTGCCACGTGGAGAAGGAATGAGGGATACTTGACAAATTTTTTCAACTCAGTTTTACAAGAGATTAAATCACTGACTCCAACTGACCCCACTGACCCAGACCACAAAAAATATTGCAAACATCATTGTTTATAAAGCACTGTCTTTATGTTGGGTCCAATGTTTATAGTGGATACTCATTTTATAAAGTCAATTTCATCCTATTGGCTGTTTTCAGCAAATGATTATTCTGACATTACTCATGAGTCAGGGCCATGGAAGAGCACATGACTGAAGATTACAGCTGTGCATTAGCTTGGGTTGTAAAGCTGATTACAAGGGAATCATAAGGCAAGTAGGGTTGGTTGTTATATTGTTCTCTTAAAAGCATGTTAAGTAAACAGGCTGAGTACATAGTAGGACAGCAATCTTAAGTGACCTCAAGGTTTATTATTAACTATGGCTGTGAGGTTCAGCAAAAGCTTAGAATGTAAGGAATATATTTATCTTTTTTTCTGAGTAGCCCTGGCTGTCCTAGAACTCACTCTGTAGAATTGGCTGGCCTCAAACTCAGAGATCCACCTTCCTCTGCTTCCCAAATGCTGGGACTAAAGGTGTGCACCACCACACCCAGTGGGATATATTTATCTTAATGCATTGCCACACATAATATTTCAGATAAGGAAACCCTGAATGCTCAAGATTTTTTTTAAAAATACACTCTTTAAATTTAGGAGTGATTGGACATTACTGGAATAGACAGATTGCTGCCAATTCCGATTTTGTTCAGTTAATTATGATACTTATTAATTAATTAATTAGCTGACTCATTGGCACACACTTGCATTTCCTGAAATGAAGTTGAACGTGATTCATAATGTCTACTACAAATAGGGCAGTGTGTGAAGCATACACATTTTTATGCTGAGGTCGAAAGGAGTTTTAAAAACGCTTTTGTTATTCCATGAATAAAAGGAAAATGCATAAAACATAAATGTACAGTTCAGGAGTATTTATAAAAGGGAAACTTGTGTCAACACTATGTGGGTCAAGGTAAAGAGCATTGCCAAGCAGTATTCTAGCTACTTCACCTTTCCAGTTACAGCTTTCCTACTCACAGGGCTGATAATTATATAACCTTTTTGGGTTACAATTTTCTTTATAGTTTAACAAGCTAAGTATGTAGCCTAAACATTATGATTTTATTTTCTCTATATTTGAACTCATGCAAATAGAATCTTGCAGAATGTACTACTTGGTGTGTGACTTGTTTGCTCAACATTATTTTCGTGAGGCCCAGCTATATCATCACCTCTAGCTATACACTAGTTTTCTCCATTCATCTTCCGTTTCATTCTCTATAATTTTAGGTCGACCTGTGGTCAGCCACAGTCCACAAATGTTAAACAGAAAACTGCAGAAACAATTCAAAGGTTTTAAATAGGATATCGTTCTGAGGGACATCATGAACTCTCACAGAGTCTGTTCCCTCTCACTTCGGGTATCTCTTTGTTCTGTGTATCCATCCTGGTATATACACCATCTGTCTGTTAGTCACTTGGTAGCCATTTCATTTACCAAGTTAAAAAACACATTATAAGGCTGGGAAGATCACTCAGCAGGTAAAGTGCTTGCCCTGCAAGCATGAAGACCCAAGTTTGGGGCCACAGAACCCATGTAAAATCTGTGTGAGTGTGGCAGCCAGCCTGTCATCCCAATGCACAGGGAGGCAGAGATGAGGAACCTGCAGAGTAAGCTGGCTAACCAGACTAAAAGCAGAAAGCTCTTGGTTCAAGTGAGAGACTCTGCCTCAATATATAAGACGGGGAGTGACTGAGGAAGACACTCCTGTCAGTCTTAGACCTCTGTATGTGAACATACATACACATATGCATGCACATAACATACACATATGCAAAAAGAATCCATGGTATATATGGGGTTTGGGGGTGCTATTTGGCTTCAGTCACTCACTAGGGTACTAAAAGATACCCGAAGAAAAGGGGGCAGTACTTAAAGTGTTCATTTTTTCATAAATGTATTATCATTTCAATGTATATCATAGATGTATTATCTCATCTAGTCAATGTAACTGCATTAGTCCATTTTTGGTTATTTTAACTAACAAACAAAAGGATAATGTCTATTGAGTCCTGAGTAATAGCCTGAGTAATGTCTACTGAAAAGCAGTTCATTCATCTCACAGTCATGGAGGCTGGAACTCCAAGGTTGAGCAGCTCCATCTGTTTTAACTCTGGTGAGATCCTCTTTGATTATGTCACAACATGGTGGGTGGCATCACTGTGGGAATGTGTGAGGATGAGAGATGGCATGGTGTGTTAGGAAGTCAGAGAGGCGTTCTTGGGGCCCACGGTTGTTTTTGCGGTTGGTGCCACATAGTCAATGCCAGTCTGTATGACGCGCTTCAAGAACGAAACTTCAAGCTGACATTTCTCTATTCATTGTTCAAGGCAGGTTCTGGCTTTACATAAATACTTCTGCGCATGCTTAACCTCAAGCTTCAAACCAGAAGAGCTTTAAAGAATGAACTCACTCCATTAAACCAGAGTTGGCCCCTTCTCAATGTAGTGCCCTTAGCCACCTAACCACTTCCCACTAGGATCCATTTCTTTATGCTTCACCATCCTTTAATGCAGCTTCAATACTGGCAATCAAGCCTCCAGCCCATGAACCCTTGAGGGGCAACCCACCCCTAAGTCATAGCAGTGACTACATTCTTGTATTCATTTTTGTTAACGGACACTTAGTTTGTTTCTACATCAGAGCTCTTAAGAGTAACATTGCTGCACATGTTTTGGTGTATATAACTCGTTATAAATGTGCATCAGTTAGCTTGAGAATAACATCTAAGAGTGATATTATTATATTATAGGATTTTAAATCTTTGCCTGTGATTAGAAACAGCTTTTCCAAACTTTGTGTCACCTTCCAGACTTTGTGTTACTCCACATCCTCTTGACTTACCTGTGTGTGTGTGTGTGTGTGTGTGTGTGTGTGTGTGTGTGTGTGTATGGTAAAACTTAGGGCTATGTACATGTTAGGTAAATGCTCTACCACTGAGATACATTCCCAAACCCATTCTCAGGCTTAAAAATAAATTATGTATATGTGTGTTTATATATACATATTGTTTATATACACATATTGTGTGTGCAATGTCCATAGAGGCCTGATGATGATGTCAGTTCCTCTGGAATTGGAGTTACAGGTGGCTGTGAGCCAGCCAGGTGATATGGGTGTTAGGGACCAAACTCTGGCCCCCTGAAAGAGCGGCAAGTGCTCCTAACTGCCAAGCCACCTCTCTAGCCTCTGTTGGACTTTTTGATGCATCTGTATTAGTAAAGCCCGTCTCATATTTATTCTTCCCAGCAGTTTAAATTTGCATTTCCATGGTCTTTATTCTCGCTGAGCACCCATGGCAGTGTTTATTTTTACTGAACACTCTTGGATGAATTGACTAAGTATTTTGCCCATTTTCTGTTGAGTGATCTGATTTAGTCTTACTGATTTTCTTATTAAATCAACACAAAGTCTAAGGTGTGTCTTTGGACACATGAGCTCTCCTCAGCTAAATGCACGGCAAGCATCTTCAACAATGCTGTGGGTTGCCTTTACAATGGCATGCTGTGCAAAAAGGGCTGAGGGATAGCAAGCCTTGATATGCGTCTTAGCCCCTGCTTTAGAAAGGATATTCAGTTCTTAAGGAATATTATTATGATACTTTATACTTTTTCTGATAATGTGAGACCAACATCTTTTGTTGTTTCACCTGTCATTCTTTGAAAGTGGATTTTTTTTTTAAATTAAAATACCTCTTTCTTTATGTTCTTGTGTTCCTTGTTTTACGGCTAATGCTTGTCTATATGATGATCTTCCTGGAACAATCTGTAAAGCTTGGGATGTTGCTGTGCATGGTTCAAAGCTAGTTCTGGCTCTTTGCAAATATTTTTTGTGCATGATTAACTTCTAAAACTTCAAACCAGAAAATAATATAATTCAGAAAAGTAAAATTGTATATAGCAGATAACAAAATCTGAGCCGATCCTCTTGTGTTCATATTTTCTTTTGAATTGTGCAGAACTTCAAAGGTTGTGAATAGCTTTTGAAAATGTGTCTTACTGCATACACAGCTTTATAATGAGCACCCCATCGTGTCTTGGAAGTCTTTTTATTATATACCCGCATTTTGCAGCTTTTTCCATTGATAGGGTGAAATTGAAAAGAAAGGACAATTTTCCCCCCAAAGCCGCCCAAACTATGAACAAAAAGGATATGCTTCAGAAAGAGTACATTCTACAAATGTTCATTCTGTTATAGAGATTAATGCTTTATTAGTGATCTAGTTTTAGTTCATAACTGTAAAGACTGACCTTTTGGCCAGTTTATTTTGGTTTTTAAATGCCTCATCCCAGAGGGAAGTTCCCTAATTATCCTGAGGATTGCTGCTCCCATGGTATGCTCAACTCTAGCTACATAATGTGAATAATGAAGTATGTCTCTGGCTCTGCTTTAAAAAAAAAAAAAAAAAAAAAAAAAGGTCTGCAAATTTAGAATTTGAGAAAGTGTCACGCTTATGACCGAGAGTTTGGAAGCATGGTCTTCCTAGAACCCAGGCTGTCAGCACTCACCATTGGTACACATTGAGCAGATAATTGTGCGGGCATTTAAAACACCAAAAGGAGACAATGTTAGTCCTTATTTTTATAAGAAGAAAAACCCCATTGAATATTTTGCATAATTGGTTGAGTGTCCTGCAGAGGAGGCTTGTGGAAACGTACATTGGAACAGAATAGAGAGCTGATTCTCTATATGATTAGTCATGCCCAGGAATTCAGAGAACGGAATGCTTCCTTATAGATTTATTCCTTCAGCAGAGTTTCCTTGAGTTCTACCAACTCATACAAACAGTAGCAAGGAAGACAGATGGGCAATGTGGCTTCCTCTGCTACTTCACTCTCCTCTCCAGGTTTTTGCTTTCAGAATCATGTATGTTGATAGATCTGGAAAGTAAACTTTCATTTTCCATATACAAAATTAAGCAGTTTTAATTTCATTTAAGCATGCATGCCACAAAAATATGGCTTATGTACATTTTTTTTGTAAATTACACCAAGAGGCACTGATATGATGCACATTTTGGTAATATTTTACTATTTATTAATTTGGAGTTCTGGTGAGGCTGAGGCAGGAAGATCACAAGTTTAAGGCTAGCCTGAGCTACATAATGGATTTAAAACTAATCTGGGCTATATAATGAGTTCAAAGCCAACACGGGCTATGTAGTGAGGACCTGTCTACACACACACAGTCTCTCTCTCTCTCTCTCTCTCTCTCTCTCTCTCTCTCTCTCTCTCTCTCTCTCTCTCTCTATCTATATATATAATTTTTACTTTTTCGAGTGACTTATCATGGTAGTGATGATATTTGCCTTCTGGTATTCACATCCCTGTGTATTTTTCTTTATTATATTAACCACACCAGATTAGTTCATGTCACCAAAAGAATACAAATATAAATGTG
>CABHPP010110973.1:0-29779 GCA_902168425.1 Peromyscus attwateri | reverse complement strand
AAAAAAACAAAAAAAAAAAAAAAAAAAAAAAAAACAAAAAAAAAAACAAGTAACTATTTCTGGAAAGATATAATATGTGCTAAGTTTTGATGAAATGGTATCATAACTGTAACATAGAGCTGGGGTTGTTGCTTAGTAGTAGAGTACCTGCATCGCATGTAAGAGGCCTTGGGTTTGATTCCTAACAAAGAAAGCAATCAAAACTAACATATCCTTGCTTCTCCATGTAGTTAAGACTGAAAGTTTCATGGAAGTAAAAAATCTGTCCTGTGATTTGTTTCTCTCAATATTGGTTTATGGTTTTATTATCGTTATTTATAAATGTTTGGGTTAGAGGATTAATTTAAATCCTCAAGTAGTGTGCTGGTTGGTTTTATATCAACTTGACACAAGCTAGAATCATTTTTGAAGAGGGAACCTTCAGCTGAGAAAATGCTCCCACCAGATTGGTCTATGGGTAAGCCTGTGGTGCGTTTTCTTGATTGGTGATTGATGTGGAAGGACCCAGTTCACTGTAGGCAGTGCCGCCCCTGGGTTGGTGATCCTGGGTTCTGTAAGAAGGCAGGCTGAGAAAGCCGTGAGGAGCAAGCCAGTAAGTCCTCTTCGGTGCTCTCTGCCATTAGTTCCTGCCTCCAGGTTCCTGCCCTGACTTTGATAATGGAGTATGATATGGAAGTGTAAGATGAAGTAAACCCTTTCTTTCCAGCCAGAGTTGGTTTTGGTCATGGCGTTTTACCACAGCACCAGAAACCGTACCTTAGACAAGTAGATCCTGAGCTTTTCCTCTCTCCCCTCCCTTTCTTTCATTGATTCTGTACTAGGAGTTGAATGTAGGACCTTGAGAATACTAGGCAGGTGCTCTGCACTGAGCTACATCTCCAGCTCAGGATGTTTTTCTGAAAACCTTTTTGTTGTGCAAATTCAAGTGTTAACATGCTAATTCAGTATATGTTGCTTGTTACATTCTAATAACTGTGCTTATGTGTATACCTGGAGAAGTAAAATATAAAATATTTTCTTTCTTATTACAGCAGAATGGCCAAAGACTATGACAGGTCTTCCCAGCACATCCGGGACAACTGCCAGTGTGGTTATCATACGGGGCATGAAGATGTATGTAGCTCACGTAGGTGACTCTGGGGTGGTCCTTGGAATTCAGGATGACCCAAAGGATGATTTTGTCAGAGCTGTGGAGGTGACACAAGACCATAAGCCAGAACTTCCCAAGGAAAGAGAAAGAATCGAAGGACTTGGTGGGAGGTAATCATTTGTTTTGTCTGTCTTATTTTGGCTTTGTTTAGCTAGCTGTGTACACTGTCTTTGTCTTTCTGCCTATCCCTCACCATTCTTACTTAATTGAGATAAGGTTTTGTTATGTAGGCCAGCCTGGCATGTAACCCACTGTGTAGCCCAGCCTGGCTTACAGCTTGTGATCCTCTGCTTTAGTCTCCTCAATGCTGGGATTATACATACACATATCCTTCTCCTGGCTCCCTCTCTCTTCTTTTGAGACAGAATCTTATGTAGCTGAGCCTGACCTGGAACTCCTAATCTTCCTGCTTCAATATTGACATATAACGTTCAGAATCTGCACAGAGCACAACAGCTAGTCTATGCCATTGCCTTGCAGATACTATTTTTATAGTTTATCATAATCCTGGATTTTTTAAAAAAGGGCCTTTTTAAGTCCCCTGGGGCTTGTACCATAAATACAGTGACAGGAATGGCATTGTTTTCCATTTTTGCAGGTCTCTTCAGTGTTTAGTAGGTGACAGTCTCATATCTTCTGTCTTTATTGTCATGGAATGTTAGCTTGGTTGCAATAGCTGGACACACACACACACACACACACACACACACACACACACATACACATATACACACACACACTCTCTCTCTCTCTAACTTAATTTTTGTTTGAGACACTTATGTGGACCAGATTGGCCTCAGACTCACAGAGATCCTCCTACTTCTGCCTTCCAAGTCCTGGTATTAAAATCATGTGCCACCAAGCCAGGAGAGAGTAACTTTATTACCTGGAAAGTAGCTTTATTATCCATCACCAGCCACAAGGGTGTGTGCCTGTAAGGTTGAGGCCGTCTTGGGCCCTATAGCAAGTTACAGGCTAGTCTGAGCTTTGTAATAGAGATACTTTCCAAAAAAACAAAATAAATATCATCTATGCTCTCTCTGCCTATTCAGTCTTCATCCCTTTACCCTTGGCAACCACTGACCTGTTCACTGTTATAATTTTGCTTTTTCCAGACTGCTATATGGTTAGAACTTGTAGAAAGCGCCCCCCCCACAAGCTTCTGTAGTACATGAATTCATCATTTAACTACTTATTCCTGGGTTTCTATGGCATAGCCAGTCATTCCTCTGCTGAAAAACTACCTGTAGACACATGGCCTTCTCACCATGATGGAAACAGTTAACCTTTTACACCTGCTCAGAAAGCTTTGGCATTTCCTGAGGAATTGCCAGACTATATTTTGAGAGACACTTTGCTAATGTGTACATGGCTTCACTTTTTAGATTTTAGTCTTAAACTGGAATTTCAAAAATCTAAGCAATGTAGTGGAAACACAGGTTCATTTTTTTTCCATATGGCAGCCAGTAACTAGTTGGACAATTACACACCTCCTACTGACCTCTTACATTTTTATTTTGTGGAAAGATGGCCTTGAGTTTATCATCTCCTTATACTTTTTCTGGATAAGATAAAAATGTCAGCTCTGTGGTAGGGCGGCCTTGCTTATTGTAAAATGACCCTAGAATGAAGCTTCATCTGGCTAGAGACTGCATAGACTATACCTTCTATTTGCAAACACAGTCTCTGTGCATTTTAACTTGTGTACAGACCAGGTAGTTATGGTCTTTATTTTATTTATTTTATGTGTATGTGTGTATATGTTTGAATGTATGCCACATGTGTGCAGGTGACCATGGAGTCCCAAAGAAAGCATTGGATCCCCTAGATCTGGAGTTAGAGGTGATGTGAGCCTCCAGTGAGGCTGCTGGAACTGAACTTGGGTCCTCTGTAAGAGCAGTAAGTGCTCTTCACTGCTGAACCAGCACTCTAGCCCTGTAGTTAAAGTCTTGTTAGAAGCTGCTGATTTCTGGGACATCTGTAACTTTCCAGACTGTTGGGTATTGGGGCTCATGTCTGCTATCCCAGAATTCTAGAGGGTAAAGCAGGATTGCCATGAGTTGATGGCCAGCCTAAGTTACATACTAAATTTTAGGTGGGCCTGAATTAGAGTGAGACCCTGTCTCAGACAAATAAACAGAACCCCCATCTATCTAAAGTTGACTGTGTGGCCTTGTTTATTGAAAACGTAGGGTTAGGGATTTAGCTCAGTGGTAGAGCGCTTGCCTAGCAAGCACAAGGCCCTGGGTTCGATCCTCAGCTCAAAAAAAAAAAAAAAAAAAAAAAAGAAAAGAAAAAGAAAACGAAAACTTAGCTGTTTAGCCAGGTGTGGAGGCATGTGCCTGTAACCCCAGCATTTGGAGCAGAGGCAGGGAGACTGCCGCAGGTTGGAGGCCAACCTTGTCTACAAAGCAGGTTCCTGAGCAGCCGAGGCCACACAGCAATCCCGAGTCAAAAAAGCTCTTGAGCTGTCATCTCTGTGACTAGATTCCTGGGAATCCTAAGGATTGCTTTCAAGGTTTCCTTTGTCCTTGAAATTGCTGTCTTGGATGCCTACAATCTTGTGGGAGACCAGCTCCCATATTTATTTACCCCAGGGACTCTTGAGGAGTGAGGGATAAGAGATTTAGATGGAAATATAGAGGGGAGAGAGACAGTTAGAAACACAGAATAGCCTCAGGAGGGCCTGGGTCAAAACCCACCAGCCTCTTCCTTCAGTCTCTACTAAAGGGCTTTTAGAGGAATGCCAAGGGGTGGAGCAAAAGACCTCCCCCAGCACAGCCAAGCTTAGACCATCCTAGGCACCTGGTGACCATGCACGTGGTCCAGCCATCCCCTAATGCAGCCCTGCTGTGTAAAGCAAGCTCAGATCTTACTAGGAAGCTTTTGTGGGCTCCCACACAATCTTAAATGAATCTGCTTTCAGGCTATAGTCTATTTAATCCTACCAGAGATAGTTGTACATATACTTGAGTCTTTTTCCATGTTTGTGTGTTTTGTCTTTCATTTACTAGTACTATGGTATTTGTGTGTGTGTGTGTGTGTGTGTGTGTGTGTGTGTGTGTGTGAGAGAGAGAGAGAGAGAGAGAGAGAGAGAGAGAGTGTGTGTGTGTGTGTGTGTGTGTGTGTGTGTGTGTGTGAGTGTCTCATGCATGCTAAGCAAGCACTTTACTTCCTGGTTGTTTCCCCACCCATCCCTTTCATTCATTCATTCATTCATTCATTCATTCATTCATTCATGTATGTATGTACTTCTTTATTTTTGAGACAAGATCTCACCATGTAGCTCTGGCTGTCCTAGAACTTACTATGTTAGCCTCAATTTCATAGAAATCTGCTTACTGGTTGGGATTAAAGACATGTGCCACCACACCTGGCCCTAAAATCTTTTAAATTGATGCATCATTATATTTTTTGTCATTTGTGGAGGTCAGACCCAGGTCCTTCCACATGTTAGGCAGAATCTCTGCCACTGATTTGAGTCACTAGTCTCTCTGGTTGTTTGTTTGTTTGGTTTTTGAGACAGGGTTTCTCTGTGTGGCCCTGGCTGTGTTGGAACTCACAGGCGTGTCACTAGTCAGTCTCTCTCTGTCTCTCTCTGTCTCTCTCTCTCTCTCTGTCTCTCTCTCTGTCTCTCTGTCTCTCTCTCTCTCTGTCTCTCTCTGTCTCTCAAGACTTATTTATTTATTATGTATACAGTGTTCCACAGTGTTATGTCTGCATGTATCCCAGCAGGCCAGGAGAGGGCACCAGATCTCATTACAGATGGTTGTGAGCCACCATGTGGTTGCTGGGAATTGAACTCAGGTCCTCTGGAAGAGCAGTCAGTGCTCTTTACCACTGAGCCATCTCTCCAGCCCCACTAGTCTCTTACTACACATTTTTAGTATTGGTGGCCTGATACCTTCTTAGTTTTTTTTTTCTTTTTTTTTTTTTTTGTAAAAATACTTTTCTAGATTGTTTTATATTTATTTATTTTTAATAATTTATGAACTTTTATTTTATGTGCATTGGTGTGAAGGTGTCAGATCCCTTGGAATTGGAATTACAGATAATTGTGAGCTGCCATGTGGGTGCTGGGAATTGAACCTGGGTCCTCTGGAAGAGCAGCCTGTGCTCTTAACTGATGAGCCATCTCTCCGGCCTCTATTTTATTTATTTTTTAACTTGAATTTTTAAAGTTAAATTTTTTTTTCATTTTTTTAATAGCACTTAAAAAGAGTTTATAGTTTTTGCCTTTTCACTTAAAAAATACCATCTGGACAGTTGGACACATGCTTTTTGCCATTTGGGAGCAGGTGTCTTTTTGCAGAAATGGAGCCATTTTCTGGTAAGTTATTTCCTGTCTTCCCTCTGTCCCGACCTAGGCGGCTGGCCAGCACTCTGGTTTTGCAGCCTTCTGTTGATGCGCAGTCGGCTCTCTGCATGTCAACCTGGTCCTCTCCGCTCGCCTTTTAATACAGAGCAGCAGCAGCAGGGCGTGCGGTGAGAGCAGTGTCTTGTAACGTTGCTTTGGTTTTAGACTTTTTTTTCTTAAACAGTACCACTATTTGTTTTTCAAAGACCATACTATCCTTGCTGATGAAATTTCTAGTGAACTCCTAATATATTTGTGTTGGAGACAGCTACTGGAATTGCTTCCATGCGGAGGCTCACCTTGTCATTTATAGTCTTTCAGAAAGAACACTCGGGTTTTAAGATGGCTCGAAGACAGAATGCTGGCCTCCATTCTCTTTGTATTTCTCCTGTTTGATGTTCCTGTGAATGTCCAGTTCACAGCATTCTCCCCATTTGAGTGTCAGTAGTGAAGAAGCATGAGAAACTACGACTGCCTTTGGTCTTCTTACTCTCCTTGTCTTTAGAAATGAAAGTTGGACTTCTCCAAAAGGGTGGAGAATGAAGGACTTTGTGGAATTCTGTTCTATATTGACATTTACAGCTCTATGTCGATATTTCTGGTTCTTCTGTCTTCTTTCAGTCTTTAACTGTGCTGTCGTCATATCAATGGTGACCTCTGGTCACATGTGACTGCTTAAGTTTAATCAAAATTAAACTATATAATGAGTTCGTTTCCTACTTACAGTGTTTGCTAGCATTGTGGTTAGTGTAGGACAGTACAGAATGAACATTTCCCACTGTTGCTCAAATCTCTTGGCTTGACCTTATTTTTTTGTTGCTTGTCCTCTTTAGGTGAACCTGTCTTCTTCTTTCTTTCTCCCTTTTAATCTTGTATGGGATTGTGTGTGTCATGGAAAGTGTGTGGAGGTCAGAGGACAATTAGGATGTTGGTTCCTGCCTTTGAGAAACAGGGTTTCTTTCCTGTTATTTCTGCTGAATACACCATGCCAGGTGACCAGAAAGCTTCCAAGAATTCTCCTATCTCTATCTCCTAGCTCCCTGTAGGAGTGCTGGCATTTCAGACATCCCTGTGTCTGTGTCTGGCAAATTTGACATGGGTTCTGGAGATCTGGGTTTAGGTTGACAGGGTCGCACAGTGAGCACAGCGCTTCAGTGTACCCAGCCGTCACTAGTACTGCATCCTGCTTGCTTGATAGTTCGGGTTTTATTTATTTATTTATTTATTTATTTATTTATTTATTTATTTATTTCTATTATCAGCTTGATATAGTACAAATTCTTATCCTAATAGTGAAATGTTTCACTGAGGCTTGAGTAAAACCAAAACTTATTATAAACCACAGTCATCCTAGGGTCCCCCCTGCTATATATAGCCTCCCTGGTTCTGTGGGTTGCAGTCTGATTATCCTTTGCTTTATATCTAGTATCCACTTATGAGTGAGTACATATCATGTTTGTCCTTCTGGGTTTGGGTTACCTCACTCAGGATGATATTTTCTGGTTCCATCCATTTGCCTGCAAATTTCATGCTGTCATTGTTTTTTTCTGCTGAGTAGTACTCCATTGTGTATATGTACCACATTTTATTACTCCATTCTTCAGTTGACGGGCATCTAGGTTGTTTCCAGAAATGGAAGAAAAAAATATATTTTTTAAACCATTTATTATATATACAGTGTTCTGTCTGCATGTATGTCTGTAGGCCAAAAGAGGGCACCAGATTTCATTATAGATGGTTGTGAGCCATCATGTGGTTGCTGGGAATTGAACTGAGGACCTCTGGAAGAGCAGCCATTGCTCTTAACCTCTGAGCCATCTCTCCAGCCCTGTTTGTTTGATTTTTCAGAGACAGAGTTTCTCTGTAACAGTCTTGGCTGTCCTGGAACTCCCTTTGTAGACCAGGCTGGCCTTGAACTCACAGAGATCTTACCTCTTCCTCCTGAGTGCTGAGATTAAAGGTGTGCACCTTGGGAATGGAAATCAGGTGGTCAGACTTGGTGGCAAGCACTTTTACCACCAGAGCCATCTTTTTTTTTTTTTTTTTTTTTTTTTTGGTTTTTCGAGACAGGGTTTCTCTGTGTAGCTTTGCGCCTTTCCTGGAACTCACTTTGGAGGCCAAGCTGGCCTCGAACTCACGAAGATCCGCCTGCCTCTGCCTCCCGAGTGCTGGGATTAAAGGCGTGCACACCAGAGCCATCTTGCTGGCCCCTCCCCTCAATTTTATTTGGAGATGGGTTCTCATTATGTTGTTTAGGTACCTTCACATTTTATGATCCTTTTGCTCAGTCTCCTTAGTGGGTAGGATTACAGGCGCCCACACCATCATACCTTGGGAACTGGTTTGTCTACCTGGTTTTTGAGATGGTCTCTCACTTTGGTTTGTCCTTGCGTAGGCTGCATGGCCAGTGAGCTCCAGGGTTCCTTTCGTCTGCCTCCCCAGTGCTGCATTCATCCTAAGCGTGCACTGTCAGCACCACCAGGCCTTGATTTTGTTTGGTTCTTGGGGATAGAACTCAAGTTTTCCTGTTTTCATGGCAGGTTCTTTATAGACTCAGCTCTTTCTAGCCCCTCTATTGGCATTTAAAAAAAATCAAGGAACTGGAGAAATGGCTTAGCTGTTAAGAACACTGGCTGCTCTTCAGAGGGCCTGAGTTCAAGTCCCAGCAACCACACACTGGCTCACAAACATCTGTAATGAGATCTGATGCCCTCTTCTGGCATGCAAGTGTACATGCAGCTAATAAATCTTAAAAAAGAAAAATTAGAGAATTTTTGTGTATGTGTGTGTCAGAGAGCATGACTCAGAGAAACTATGATTAATTTGAAATAAGGGTCAATTTTCTTTTAAGTAAATCCCATTCAGTCACACCAAGCACAGAATGAGCAACCATCACTATTATACTTTGATTTTTTTCCCCAAAATAATTAACCATACTTACAAAAGTTTTAGGTACCCTGTGGTGACTAACTCTTCTATATACTAATTCAAAGTTGTAGGAGGATTTTCCTATTCTGTAACTCCCAGATAAGTATCTATAAAGCTGTTCTCCAGGGCTAGTTTCATGCTTTGAAATATATAGGAATCTTGAGTCTAAACAGGCGTTGAGCCTTCTGCCTCGACCTTCCAAGGAATGAGTCACCATGCGCAGCCCCTATTAGTCTTCAAGTCAGAAACATGCAGCTGACATTCTTTTGTTTCCCCATCTCCAAGAAACTGGAAAACCCTTTTTTTTTTTTTAAAGATTTATTTATTATGTATACAGTGTTCTGCCTGCATGTACACCTGCAG
Organism: Peromyscus attwateri; assembly: GCA_902168425.1. Classification (NCBI taxonomy): domain Eukaryota; kingdom Metazoa; phylum Chordata; class Mammalia; order Rodentia; family Cricetidae; genus Peromyscus; species Peromyscus attwateri. The sequence goes on along the minus strand of CABHPP010110973.1, from coordinate 20,981 downwards.
GCCAGAAGAGGGAGCCAGATCTCATTACAGATGGTTGTGAACCTCCATGTGGTTGCTGGGAATTGAACTAAGGACCTCTGGAAGAACAGCCAGTGCTCTTAACCTCTAAGCCATCTCTCCAGCCCTGGAAAACCCTTTTAAATGTGTCTTCTGTAAATGCTTTCCATTTCTGAGTTGTTTTGACCTTTTCTGCTATTGTAATCCTGTCGTCCTGTGCTTTCCTTTGTCCTAGCTCTTCATTTTCATATTGTTTGCAGTTGGTTCTCTTTGGTCTACTCTAGTCAAATTCCGTTCATGTAAATTCTACCCTGTTTTGTTTGTCTTCTTATAGCAGGAACCTTGGCTTAGTATATCTTTGTACTTGAAACGTCATTTTATGATAATGTAATCTCATTTTATTAATTCCTTACATATCAGGCTTGGTTATATTTTAATCATTTAGACTACTTGTGAACTTTATTCCCTTTTTAGTGTGATGAACAAGTCTGGAGTGAATCGTGTAGTTTGGAAAAGACCTCGGCTCTCTCACAGTGGACCTGTTAGAAGGAGCACAGTCATTGATCAGATTCCTTTTCTGGCTGTAGCAAGAGCACTCGGTAAGGTGATTTTTATACTTGGTAAAAGCGTGCTGTATTTTCTGCACTATATGTGGTAAAAGAACAGATGATACTGAGAGCTGAGGTTTTACATGGTAAGATTAGAGATGCTGAAAGTCCTGGAAATGGGCGCTAAAAGTTCAGATACAATTCCAGCACCGCTTGTTCTTGGCTTAGGATTTGTTGTTGGAGGTCTTGCTGGTTTCAACACTCACTCAGATACATACATACACGCGTGCCCGTCCAGGCTTGATGCTAGAATTAAAACTGTTTTTCAGTATTCTTGCTCACTTCAGCCCTTAGCATTCTTAGGCTTCAGCAGTTTTTGTTTGTTTGTTCACTTTTTAGCTAAATAAATTGTCCATGCCAAAATAAAAATTTTTTTTATAGATCTGGTTTTAGAATGAAGACTAGAATTTTTTGTTTTGCTTTGCTTATTTTTATTTATTTTTGAACAAATAAAAAAATTGAGAGAGAACTCACAAGAGTAGGAGGGACGCAGTGGGAAGAATATCCTTCTTTTGTTTTGTTTTGTTTTTGAGACGGTCTCACTGTAGCTAAGGCTGGCCTGATAGCACTGTATGGCCCTGTGTGGCCTTGTCCTCATGATGGTTCTTCTACTTCAGCCTCCCAAGTGGCTGAGCTTTTATAGGTGGGAGTCACCACACATTGCTGAGACTAGAGAATCACAGCTACTGAAATACCTGCTTTGGCTACCCTACATGAGGATAGCTTTTCTAAAGAAAATTCTTGGGGCTGGAGAGATGGCTCAGCAGTTAAGAGCACTGACTGCTCTTCCAGAGGACCTGGGTTCAATTTCTAGCACCCACATGGTGGTTCACAACTGTTTGTAACTCCACTACCAGGGGATCCGACACCCTCACACAGATACAAATGCAGGCAAAACACCAATTCATGTAAAATTAAAGAAATTCTCGGAGAAAATACCAATTTATTTCTGCTAAGTAGATACCCAAGTACGCTGGTGTCAGGTGTTTTGGTAGGCTTTGGAGGTGTAATGCAGCTAGACAGACTGTTGTCACAGAATAAAGCCATGTGGTTAGGGAGTTCCAGTAGGCAATGAGGAAGTAAATGAAGTCATTTTACATTAGGAAATACCTTGAAAGGAAGAAACAATGCTGCAATAAAGAAGAGTTTAGAAAGGAAAAGTACTTTACACAGTGTGACTGAAATGCCACTTTTAGGGAATATTACTTTAGCTGCAACTTGAAAGTAGGGAATGGGCTGGTTTTGTGAAAAATATTTCAGGCATGGATCCTGATGTGGGGAAGATTGTACAGTCTATCAGGAATTTTCAAATTTCTGGAATTGGGCTGGGGTTGTGGCTCAGTTGCTACACCTGCCTAGCACATACAAAGCCCAGAGTTCGATCCCAGTACTGAATAAACTAGGAGTCATGGTGTATACATGTAATCTCAGTAACTTAGGAGGTGGAGACAGAAGGATCAGAAGTTCAAGGTCATCTTCAATTACATAATGAGTTTGATTCAAGGTCTATTGGCATACAAGACAGCCGGTGTCAAAACAGAACAAAAAGGCTGCAGTTGGTGAGGTAGACATGATGAGTTGTAGTCAGAGCACAGGCACACTAAAAGTGTTGTGGTTTTAAGACTAGACAATAAAAATTAAACTGTAAGAGATAGTTGAATGTTGCATGCCTCCCAGTGTGTGATGTACTGAGGAGGACATAATATCCTTTATGTACTGTTCTGCTCAAAAATGGGCAAGCTCAGTCTAGATTAAAGGAGTCTAGAGAAATGTCCCACGCTGGGTGAAGTGGCTCATGCCTTTAATTCCAGGAGGCAAATTTGGGTAGGCAGATCTCTGTGAGTTCAAGGCCAGCTTGGTCTATTAGAGTTTCATGTTGGCTGGGACCCTGCCTCAATAATAAACAATTATGTTACAGGTAAATACTATCTGGAGCATAATGTGATGGCTCATGCCTGTAATCCCAGCATTCAGAAAGCAGAGGGAGAAGGATTCTTCAGATTTGAGACTAGCCCAGTCAGTGAGTTCTTGGTTAGCTAGAACTACATAGTGAGATTCTGTCTCCAAAACCCAAAAATACCGGGCCAAGGAAATGGCCCAGTAAAGCTAAAGGTTAAAGGTGCTTTGTCTCTGAGTCCCATGTGGTCGGAGAGAGCCCCCTCCCTCAAGTTGTCCTCAGATCTCCATATGCATCTCCTGGCACATGTACACCCCCTCTCATGTGTACACACGTATCCAAATAAATACAATGGGAGAATGTTTAAAAACAACTGACAGATAGTTGATATGCATATGGAAAACCATTCAACTTCACTAGCTATAAGAGAAATGAGAATCAAAACTACATTGAGATCTCATCTTACTACAGTCAGAATGATAGTCCTGTAGAAAAGTCAAATACAGGTGAGGATGTAGATTAAACAATAGGGAAGATGTCAAAAAGTAGTTGAATCTACGAGATAAGTATTGGGTCTTCTCTGTCTTTTGTTTTGTTGTTTGAGACAGGGTTTCTCTGCGTAGCCCTGGCTGTCCTGAAACTTACTCTGTAGACCAGGATGGTCTCAAACTGACAGAGATCTGCCTGACACAGCCTCCTGAGTGCTGGGATTAAAGGCATGCACCACCACCCACCTTTGTCTTACTTTTTATTTTTGACAATATTTTGATCATCCTTATCCTCATCACTCCTTTTGTCGTGTGCGCCCTCCTCCCCCCCAGTCCTTCCTTCACGTCTGTGTGTAGTGCACATGTGCAGGTGTGTGGTCCACTGAGTTTAACTGGCATTGCTTGCATGAGCATGGGTAATCGCTGCTTATTGGAGTGTGCACTTCCCAGCAGCTGTGTCACTGAAGAAAACATTTCCCATTCCCAGCAACCTTTAACTGCCAGTGGCCCCTCAGAGACGGGTGGGGTGTTGCATTCTGTTTTTTGGTTTTTTGAAGACAGGGTTTCTCTGTTGGAGCCTGTCCTAGAACTCACTCTGTAGACCAGGCTGACCTCGAACTCACAGAGATCGACCTGGCTCTGCCTCCCAAGTACTGGGATCAAAGGTGTGTGCCACCACCGCCCAATGTTGTATTCTGTTTTGATATTTGTAATTGTGTTTGTTTTGAGGCAGGGTCTCACTATGTAGCCTAGTCTAGCCTCCACTTCATGATCATTTAGCTTCTGATTTCTGAGAACTGAGATTAGAGGTGTCTGTTTCCACACCTAGACACATCTGCAACTTTTTGTTTGTTTTTTGAGACAGCGTCTTGCTGTGAAGCCCTAGAAAGCGTAGGGTTCTCAACCTTCCTGATGCTTCGACCCTTTAATGCAGTCGTCCCTCATGTTGTGGGGACCCCAACCATAAAATTATTTTCGTTGCTATTTTATAACTAATTTTGCTACTGTTATGAGTCCTAATATAAACATCTGATATGCAATGATTGTGAAGTGTTGTGTGGGCCCTGATGGTGTTGTGACCCACAGGTTGAGAACCACTGCTTTAGAGATGACTCTGACCTTGAATTTACTTTACAGTCTAGTCTGAACTTATATTGACTTGACTTTATAGTCTTGTCTTGCCTTGAATCCTCCTGCCTCATTCTGTGGGTGTGTACTGTCACACCCAGTTGATTTTTGCCATTTTAGTTGATAAGTCATGAGTTACAATAAAACTGTTATGTGTGCCTTGACCATAACAATTTCAAAATCAGGAGGCGGGTGCAGCGCCCCTTATTTCAGCATTTATGGGGCTGGGGATTTAGCTCAGTGGTAGAGCACTTGCCTAGCAAGTGCAAGGCCCTGGGTTTGATCCTTGGTTAAAAAAAAAAAAAAAATTCAGCATTTATGTAGGCTAGGACCAGGAGATGGTGTGTTTGAGGCTAGCCCAGTGAGACTTGCCTCAAACAACACCCCTCCCCCACCCAAAAATAAGTAATACATTTGAGGCTGGGACTATAGCCTGTTGTAGATTGCTTGCCTAATTCGTCCAAGGCCCAAGTTTGATCCCCCACACTTCATCCCACCACATAGGAGGCACATCGGTTGTGAATGAGTAGTTTGTTGTTCTTTTCAGTGCTAGATTGATCTTGGGGCCTTACATATATCACACAGGTGTTCTCAACCCCTGGACTCTGCCTATGGCTCTGAAGCCAGTTAGGGAACTGGCTGTAAGATAAATGTGTAGTGCTGTGTGTATGAAATACAGTAAGTACAAGATCTTTATCCTCAGGAGCTAAGGAAGGGAAAGGCATGCATCAAGTGATTGTTTGCATGGAGAGCTGAGCTGTTAACTATTTATATCTCAGCTGTCCTTTTCACTAGGGAAGTGTAGGCAGGAGGCTGAGTTCAAGACTAGTCTGGGCTACCTAATGAAATTTTGTCTTAAAAATGAGAAGAAACAAACAAGCAAAAAAACCCAAACAAACAAACAAAAAAAAAAAAACTGAGGGAAAAGATTGACAGTGGTTGAACCCTTCCCTGGCCTGACCTAGGTCTTGGGTTGACCTCACAATGAGAAGAGACAGAAGGGTTTGTCGTATACATTTACAGAGTAGTGTAGCCGGCACCATCCCTCAACTGTGTGCTCACGCCTATGGAGGGCTGATGGGTAAAGAGTAGATGCACACATGCCACAGTGCTCTCGCGGGGGTTAGAGAACATCTCCCCAGATTTCCCTCCATCGTGTGGGTGCTAGGAATTTAGTTCAGGATGTCAGGCTTGGTGGTAAGTGCTTTTACCCACCAAATCATCTCATTGACTCCCTTCCCTTCCCTCCCTCCCCCCCCCCCCCCCTTCCTTCCTCTCTCTCTTTTTTTTTTTTTTTAAGATGTGGTCTCATATAGTACAGGTTAACTTGAAGAACTGGTTGTATGGTTGAGCTAGTGTAAGACTTGATTCTCCTGCCTTCACAAGTGCTGGTATTACAAGCAATGACTATTCACCATTACTGGCTTCAAGATTTATAACAGGTTATTTTAATTGTAGTTTTGAGACTAGATCACTGGAGCTGGTATAGGTCAGCCACAGGGTGGAGGCAGGCAGCCAGAGTTGATGGCATTTTGGGGGAAGTTGGTTGGTGGTCTGACATTTGCTTTGCTGGTTTTCTTCAGACTTGTTAGCTTAGCTGTGAGGTGGGTGCCACACCCAGGATCTAGCAAAGAGCTCTCTGGAACTGCTGGAGGAACTGCTCCTGGTGTCCTTTCAGCGCCCTCTACTGAGGGAAAAGGGGAAATGACCTCACCAAGGAGGCAACTACCTGCCAATGCTGGAGGCTCCTCCTTTGAACATCAGAAATGATATTCTGTGATGTAGTAAGAATGAATTGTGATGAATTTAAAAATTCAGACTGTAGGCTGGGCGGCGTTGGTGCACGCCTTTAGTCCCAGCACTCGGGAGGCAGAGCCAGGTGGATCTCTGTGAGTTCAAGGCCAACCTGGTCTACAGAGTGACATCCAGGACAGGCTCCAAAACTACACGGAGAAACCCTGTCTCGAAAAACAAAAACAAACAAACAAAATTTTTTACTAATGAATTTTTAGGTAACTCTTGAGAAGCCTGTCTTCTGTGTGTTGGGTGCATACTGCCCTTTTTCGTTCTTTGTTTCCTTTTTGTTTTAAATTTTTTTTTTTTCAAGACAGGGTTTCTCTGTGTAGCTCTGACTGTCCTGGATCTCGCTCTGTAGATCAGGCTGGCCTCAAATTCACAGAGATCCACCTGGCTCTGCCTCCTGAATGCTGGGATTAAAGGTGTGTGCCACCATGCCCGGTGTGATACTGCCCTGCTTCTAGGTGCCTCTTCTGTAGTCTGCTTTAAAATTCTTTTAAAAATTTTTTTATATGTATGGTTATTTTCCTTGCACGTATGTCTATGTACCATGTATACGTGCAGTGCCCTCAGAGGCCAGAAGAGAGTTTCAGATCCCATGAGACTGGAGTTACTGATTGTGAGCTGCCATGCGAATACTGGGAATTGAACTGTAATCCTTTGTAAGAACAGCCAATGTGCTCTTCACTACTGGGACATCTCTCCAACCCTCTCTTTCTGTCTTCTTAATGTCCATTTGTAAAAAAGAAATTTATATATGTATTTGTATATATGCATGCATGCCACAGCACACATGTGGAGGTCAGAGGACAACTTTTGAGAGTCGCTTCTCTCTTTCCACTGTGTGGGTCCCAGGGATTAAACTCAGGTTGTCAGGTTTGGCAGCAGTCACCCTTGGCCATTGAATCATCTCACTGGCCTAAGTGCCTGCCTATTAAATCTATGTTACTCATAGTAAATTTTTTTAATTAAGAAAGAAAAAGGCATTCCCTAGGAGGAAGTGGGCTGAGAAAAAGATAGCCATTCAAAAGCAAATAATTTATTTGGTTTTTCTCTGTACAGATGATACTACCCATGAATAATTTCCGCCTACTCCATTTACCTGTATTTTTAGTATCCTACTGGACTGAGAAGGAACTCCAGTGTAGTATTAGAAGTGTCAGTCAAGGGATAGTTTTCTTTTTCATTGTTGTTTAAAAAAGTTAAATGCCGGGCGGTGGTGGCGCACGCCTTTAATCCCAGCACTCGGGAGGCAGAGCCAGGAGGATCTCTGCGAGTTCGAGGCCAGCCTGGGCTACCAAGTGAGTTCCAGGAAAGGCGCAAAGCTACACAGAGAAACCCTGTCTCGAAAAACCAAAAAAAAAAAAAAAAAAAAAAAAAAGTTAAATAAATATATACTAATTATTTAGCTCTGATTCTGGGGATCAAACCCAGGTCTTTGCACACGCTCAGCAAGCACTCTTGTTTCTGATGTATGTCTTCACCCCATGGCCTAGTTTTGATTTAAATGTTTTAAGTGTGTCTGTACTTTGAGAAATTGTCTCCCATGCCCTCTTGTCTGCATTCTACAGGCCCCCTCTGCCATTAGTCTCCATTGCTTCCCCATAAATACGTGCTCTTATGTACCTGCTTAAAATCGAGGAGCCACAATGAGAGGAAACGTGGGATCTTCAGAGACTGCTTAGTTCTTCCTGCATTTTTCTTTAGCACTGCTTTAAGGTTAAGGAAGCTGTTTGCTGCAAATCCCCGTGCTAGTTCTTCAGCATGTCGAGGGAGTTCTCTTGTCCCTAGTCTGTTTGCATGGGGTTTGGATATTGTCAGGGCTGTTCTGCACCTATGGGAAATGGACCTGGGGATTCTGCTGATGTGACACTCTTATCTTGAAAGTAATAATTACTGCATCTTCTGTTCCCTTCACCCAGGTGACTTGTGGAGCTATGATTTCTTCAGTGGTAAGTTTGTGGTGTCACCTGAACCAGACACAAGTGTCCACACTCTTGACCCCCAGAAGCACAAGTATATTATCCTGGGAAGTGATGGGCTTTGGAATATGATTCCACCTCAAGATGCCATCTCCATGTGCCAAGACCAAGAGGAGAAAAAATGCTTAATGGTGAGAAGCGACTCTGGTTTGATATTGTCTGAAATGTTGGGGTCGTTTTGTCTGTGGTCGTGAGTCTAGCTAAAGGATGTTCATCTTGTGTCTTGTCATTCTGAACAAACCTCATAACCATTTCCAGTGACTGTCCTTTTCCCATGCGCCTTTCAACCACTGGGCTTTTTTGTTTCTAAGTACTTGCCTACTTTGGATATTTCCTATAAGTATGATCATATACTACAGGGCCTTTTTTCATCTAGCATTCACTTAGCAAAATGTATAGTAGAGTGGTGTTGGTTCTCTGGCACTAAGGATTGGGTTTAGAATGTAACAGATGCTAGGCAAGTGAGTTAGCCCTGAGCTGTACCGCCAGCCTTTTTTTTTTTTTTTTTTGACTTTTCTAAGATAGGGTCTCTCTTGAATTGTTTGGGTTGTTTGGGTTGACTAGAATTTGGGTCTAATTTTGGGATTAATCCTCCTGCTTTACCTTCCTGTAGTTGAGATTGCGTGCATGCACCACCATGCCTCATGTTCAGTCCTCAGCACCTAGTAAGGCAAACAAACAGACTGTATAAATATCAATCTCATCAAATTGTGAGTTTATTAAAGCTAAGACCTGTTGAAGTCCATTTTTATTACCCAGAGACTTAGTGTTTTGTTGTTAGTGGTTATGGGATAACAAAAATGAGATAACTTGTGGGGTGGTGATGGCGCACGCCTTTATCTCAGCACTCTGGGAGGCAGAGGAGAGGCAGGTGGCCTGGTAGACATAGTGAGTTAGTTCCAGGACAGCATGAGTTGTATAGGGAGACCCTGTCTCAAAACCAACCAACCAACCAACCAACCAACCAACTAACCCCCAAGACTTGGGTGGAATTATTTTTCTCCATGGAGCTTTGCTGGGAAGTAAAGCAGATCTGCTCCTTCACAGTGAGTCCTCCTGATGGCTGGTGTTGCAATGCTGAACCCTGTGTCCTGAAGAGTTTGGGAATTCAGGAGTTAGTGGTCAACACTGGCACTGCCGTTGGTCAGTTTAGATGCGTACTTTACGCCTTGTATCTGGTTTGGTTTGGTTTTTTTGAGGCAGGCTCTCATATAGCCCAGTCTGGTTTCAGATTCAAGGAGCTTAGGCTGGCCTTGCACTCCTGATCTTCCTGCCTTCCTAAGTGGTAGGATTCCAAGTGTGCACCATCATGCATGTCTTGCCTGTTTACATCACTGAAATTAGAATCCTTTTTCCAAACGGTGTATACTAATTTCATAGGCATTGATTTTTTTTTTTTTATGGTGCATAAAATGTTTCTGTAACTCAAAGCTCATGATATTCCACATTAAAACCACTTCTCAGTGTAGTAGTGAGCATCTGTAATCATGGTACCTGGGACACGAGGCGGGAAGACTACCAGTTCCAGGCCAGCCTGGGCTACACAGTGAGCTCTAAGATGTTCTAGGCGATCTCTGTGAGTTATCAGTGTGGGTCCCTGGTCTTGGGCACCAGTGATCTTCCTCCCATTTCCTGAGTGGCTGGCACTACTGGTATATGTCACCATGGTTGGCTCAGAAGCTCCCCTTTTGGAGGAGATTGGCTTCTGCATCATTTTTTCTACCATGCCTAATTGTCTTATTTATTAATTATATTTATAGTAACTTACTTTTAAAGATGATGTCTCTGTAACTTTCCTAAAGTTAGAGATAAAAACACCAGAATGAACCCTTATTGCTGTTTGCTTTGAGGTAGGTCTCTCTGTATATCCCACGCTAGTGGTTCCTCTTCTTCAGCCTCTGCAGTGCTGAGATTAGAGGCTTGTACCCTCATACCTGGCACACGTGTGCCAAATTTAACCACAAGATTTTATTTATTTTTTTATTTTTGGCCTGGGTCTCTATAGCTCTGGCTGTCCTGGAACTTACCAGGCTGGCCTGAAACTCACAGAGATCTGCCTGTCTCTGTTTTGGAGTGCTGGGATTAAAGGCATGCACCACTTGCCCTGCCAACTTTATTTTATTTTTTAAATTTACAGATACATTATTTTACCATGATTATAGAGATTTTGGATAGTGTTGGGAATTGAATTTTATTTACTTATTTGGTCACACAGTATTGTTTTTAGTAATTTTTTTTTTACATTTTTGTTGTGTTTATTCATGTGGTTGTGCATGTGTGTTGGTCAGAGAACAACTTGAAGGGGAGCTAGTCCCTCCTACTGTGGGTTTAGGGGATTGAACTGGAGAAATTGAATCATTAGGCTTGATGACAGATACCTTCACCCATTGAGGCATCTCACTAAATCCACCTAGGTTCTTAATTTGATACATATGTGTTGGTAAGTCAATGAGAGTTAATGCTCTTCCTTCCCCTTGTTCTTTTAAATACAGGGTGAACAAGGACAGTCCTGTGCCAAAATGCTTGTGAATCGAGCGCTTGGCCGCTGGAGGCAGCGCATGCTCCGTGCAGATAACACGAGTGCCATCGTAATCTGCATCTCTCCAGGAGTAGACAGTCAGGGGAACTTCACCAATGAAGATGAGCTCTTTCTGAACCTGACTGATAGCCCTACTTACAACAGCCAAGAAACCTGTGTGATGACTCCTTCCCCAAGTTCTACACCACCAGTCAAGGTATTCAGTGCTACAGGGGTAGGGGTGTGTGTGTGTGTGTGTGTGTGTGTGATTACTGATAAAACACCATGACCACGACGACTTATAAAAGGAAGTGTTTAATTTGGCTTATAGTTACAGAGGATTAGAGTCCTTGATGGCAGAGTGAAAGAACAGCTGAAAGCTCTCTTTTTTTGATTATTTCATTTTTATGTGTATGGGTGTTTTGCTTGAATGTATGTCTGTTCACTTTGTGCATGCCTGGTGCCCTGGGAGGTTAGAAGAGAGCGTTGGATCCCCTGGAGCTGGAAATATGGATAGTTGTGAATTGAATCTGAGTCCTCTGGAACACAAGTTCTTGACTGCTGAGCCATTTGTCAGCCCTGGGAGTCTCTCAAGTCTTTTGAAACCTCAAAGTCTGCCCTCAGTGATGCACATCCCCCAATAAAATCACACCTCCTAATTCTCCCTAAACAGTTTTACCAGTTTTTTTTTTTTTTTTTGAGATAGAGTTTCTGTGTGTAGCCCTAGCTGTCCTGAAACTGGCTCTGAAGACCTGTCTGTCTCTGCCTCCCAAGTGTCAGGATTAAAGGTTTGTGGCCCCCCACAAAGTCTCAAGTATGTAGCCTATGGTGACCTCAGACTAATTGTGTAGTTGAGGATGACCTTGAATTCCTGGTCCTCAAGTGCTGGGATTACATTTATCTACAATCATACCTGGTTAATTAAAACAGAAATTTGGATTTTAATTAAATTCAAGAAAATGATGGATCTTTGCTATATAATTTATTTCTTGCAATAATCCCTTTCCCTCTGCCCAGATATATAGCCAGGTCTTTGTGAATGCTGGGTACATTGCCCCTAAGCCATATCCTCGTTCTTTAGAGAACTGTCCTCACACAGGATTAATTTGAAGCTTGTTATATGTATATAACTTAATAAAAAAATGATTGTGGTCACCGGGCGGTGGTGGCGCACGCCTTTAATCCCAGCACTCGGGAGGCAGAGCCAGGCGGATCTCTGTGAGTTCAAGGCCAGCCTGGGCTACCAAGTGAGTTCCAGGAAAGGCGCAAAGTTACACGGAGAAACCCTGTCTCGAAAAAAAAACAAAACAACAACAACAACAACAAAAAAGATTGTGGTCACTGATCAACATTAACATGTAGAATTAATTTATCCCTTTTATGAATCTATGAATATTTGTAAAACATTTATATTTTGTGAAGCACTTGTATACCTATACAAGCATTCACTGCTAAGTTCTATCCTAGTTCATTACTTTGGGCTGGCCTTGAACTTAATGTATAGCTTAGGCTCGCTTTGAACTTGTGATCCTCCTATCTTAGACTCCTGAATAGCTATGATCACAGGCTTGCTTCATAGTTTGAGCAGACTTGTAACTTAGATCAAAGTGATTTTTTTCCCCTGTGCTGGACATCAAACCAGGCAAGCATTTTGCCACAGAGTTGCACTCTTAACCTTTACTCTAATTTTCTTTTCTTTTCTTTTTGTTTGGTTTTTTTTTTTTTTTTGAGACAGAGTTTCTCTGTGTAGAGCTGTGTAGAACAGGCTAGCCTTGGACTCAAAGAGATCTGCTTGCCTCTGCTTCCCAAATACTGTGATTAAATTCATGCACCACCATGCCCAGCTTCTTCTTAAATTTATTGCTGTGTGGGTGTGTATCCCACAGTGCATGTGGAGGTCAGAGGACAACTTTGTGGAGCTGTTTTTCTCCTCTTGACTTTAAGTGGGTTCTGGGAATTGAACTATGTTTGCCAGGCTTTTATGTTGAAAGCATCTTTGCCTTACATACTGAACTATCTCACCAGCCCATAGTACCTAAAAATCAAAATTTTTGTTTATTTGATGTTAGTTTTTTGAAATAGGGTCTTCTGTATCACAGGCTAGCTTCAAACTCTTTCTATACCTGAAGCTGGCTGTGAACTGATTATTTTGCCTTCATCTCTTAAGTGGTGGCATTACAGGTGTGCACTTGCACACTTGGCTTGCTTAAAAGAAATTTCATGTTAGAGGTTTCTTTCCAAGGCAGGCATGGTTGTGCATGCCTCTCAGACAGCTGGGGCAGAAGGATCATGGGTTCAAGAAAAATTACATTCCTTTCTTGTTCCCTAACAACTCATGTAGTGACTCCTGCTGTAATTCCAGTACCTGGGGGGATTAGACAGGAGGATCACTGCAAGTCTGAGACCATTGGGCTACAGAGTGAGATACTGTCACAACAAAAATTTCTTAGCATGTGAGTTCATGGAGTGTCTTGGATATTAGCAGCAAGATCCTCTCTTGGAAAGGAGAAGGAGGGATTTGAGAGATGTCTCAGTGGGTAAAATGCTTGATGTGTAAGCATGATGATTTGTTTACAGATCCCCAGAATCCATGGTAAAGTTGAACATAGAGCCGGAACATTTGTAATCCTAGTACCACTGTGGGGAGATGGAATGCAGAGAAAGAGAAAGAGAATCATGGGCCAGCTAGCCTGGTATACAGAACAGAAAACAAAAACAAAGTGGCTTTTTGTTTGTTTGTTTGTTTGTTTTTTGAGACAAGGTTTCTCTGTGTAGCTTTGCGCCTTTCATGGAACTCGCTCTGTAGCCCAGGCTGGCCTCGAACTCACAGAGATCCGCCTGCCTCTGCCTCCCGAGTGCTGGGATTAAAGGCGTTTGCCACCACCGCCGGCCACAAAGTGGAAGTCTAGACCAACACCCAAGGTTACCCTCTGACTTTCACTTGTGCCGTGACACACAAGCACCTGCACTCATAGGAATGTCCACACACATATACTGTATATAAGCATGTATTACACACAAACCTGGCATGATGTCATGCGTGTGTAATAGGAGTGTTTGGGAAGCTGGGATAGGCCATCTCAAGTTCAAGGGCCATATGGAGAGTTTGAGATGACTTTAGGCTGCATAGTGAGACTCTGTCTCCAAAAAAGAAAAGTCTACTGCCATTCTTTGTTGTTGTTGTTGTTGTTGTTGTTGTTAAAGACTTATTTATTATGTATACAGTGAGTGTTCTGCCTGCAGGCCAGAAGAGGGCACCAGATCTCATTGTAGATGGTTGTGAGCTATCATGTGGTTACTGGGCATTGAACTCAGGACTTCTGGTAAGAGCAGCCAGTGCTCTTAACCTCTGAACCATCTCTCCAGCCCTATCTATTGCCATTCTTAACTAAGGTCCCTTCGTAACCTGTTTCGTCAGTTGATGTCTGGTGTCTGATGTTTGTGAGATGGGCAAATTACTATCTGAGTTTTAATTTTGTACTTTACATTTTCTACATGTAAATTAGAATTTAGGAAGGGGTGCTGGAGAGATGGCATAGTGGTTAAGAGCACTGACTGCTCTTCCAAAGGACCTGGGTTCAATTCCCAGTACCTACATGGCTGCTCGCAACTGTCTGTAACTCCAGTTCCAGGGGACCAGGGGACCTACACACAGACAAAACACCAATACACATAAAATAAAAAATAAATTATATAAAAAAAGGAATTTAGGAAGGAAAAATTTTAAAAAGAAAACTTTAGAAAATTTTCACTGATAGTGAGATCCCTCCCTCACCAACGTTTAAGCTAGCTAGCTAATTTGAACAAGTTTTTGTCAAGAGGCCATTTAGAGAACTGGGGATGGAGCTGGGTTGGCAGAGAGCTTGCCTAGCATGCATGAAGCCCTGGGCTTGGTTCTTTGTACTTTATAAATCTGAGCGTTGTCTTGTTCCTGTAATCTAGCACTAGTAAGTAGAGGCAGGAGAATCAGAAATTCAGGGTCATCCTTAGTTATATAGCAAGTTCAAGTCCAGCTTGGATTACATGACACACTGTCCCCCAGTTTTTTTCTGAAAAGGCCACTTAGGGCCATGGACATAGCTTGGTTGATGACAGTGCTTACTGCCTGAGTTCAGTCCTGGGACCTGCTGAGTAGGAGAGAACACATGTAACCTTCCCCTGACTTCTGCACATACATATTGTGGTGTGTGCTTGCACACACACACACACACACACACACACACACACACGTTTTTGAAAAGTGTAGTTAACATAAAATTTTAATTACATTTATTTTGTGTGTACATATGTGTTTACATATAACATGCCATGGCAGTGTGCATGTATGGAGATTCTAGGACAATCTGTGGGCTAAAAAGGTGATGTAGACTTTGAAGTTATTTGTACATTATATAAGTACATATGATGAGAATAATGTAAGCCTGTAGGTCTTTAATGCATTCAATAGGAATTTGCTCTTTTTCACCCTAATGGTGTCATCATATATTAAAATTGAGATTGTGTTTATGTAGGTAGGTTGGCCTTGTTTGATTTATCAGAAAGTTGGGATGTTGTTACTGGCTTGTTAAAATAAGTTTTTCATGGGCTTACGGGGGAAAAAAAGGATTTTATGTAAAATAATTCGAGTAATTTCTTCAATAGTTTTATTACTGCACGTAAATGAAAGTATAGAGTTTGGGCTGGCAATGGTGGCACACACCTTTAATTTTAGCACTGGGGAGATGGAAGCAGGCAGATCTTTTGAGTTCAAGGCCAGCCTGGTTTATATAGTGAGATCTAGGACAGCTACAAAGAGAAACTCTGCCTCATTCAATTTATGGGTAAAGAAATTAAATCATCAATAAGCAGTAATTTTGCTCTTTTCTGCCAATGTGAACGGCTTGGCAGAGTGTGTTCTTGTGGCTATTCTTAAGGGGTCTGTTGTGAAGCTTTGCAGTATCTTTTGGTCCAAGCTGTAGTTGAGACATACCTGTGAGCACATGAGTCTTCTCCATCTGTTGTGATGAAGGTGGGGTTCCTCCTTTGATACCTTTGGATTGATTACTTTCTTTGCAGCAACCCCCCCCCCCCAACCTGGTGCAATAAATATATGTTGAAGGAACCGAGTGCATTCCATGGTTTTGTCTTAACAATGTCATAAGAACTTACTGTGTCACTTTATTGAGTTTTAGGGTAATTATTTTTCCTTTTCTTTTTCTAGTCACTGGAAGAAGATCCATGGCCAAGATTGAACTCTAAGGACCATATACCTGCCCTTGTTCGTAGTAATGCCTTCTCAGAGAAATTTTTAGAGGTTCCAGCTGAGATAGCTCGAGGGAGTATCCAGACTGTAGTGATGACCTCAAAAGATTCAGAGGCACTTGAAGAAAATTGTCCCAAAGCCCTGACTTTAAGGATTCATGATACTTTGACTAATACCCTGTCTGTTGGCCTCGTGCCCACCAATTCCACAAATACCATCATGGACCAGAAAAATTTAAAGATGTCAACTCCAGGTCAGATGAAAGCTCAAGAGGTTGAAAGGACCCCTCCGGCCAATTTTAAAAGGACATTAGAAGAATCCAACTCTGGCCCGCTACTGAAGAAGCACCGACGAAATGGCTTAAGTCGAAGTAGTGGGGCCCAGGCGTCAAGCCTCCCTGCAGCATCCCAGCGCAGGCACTCGGTCAAACTGACCATGCGGCGTAGACTCAGGGGTCAGAAGAAGATGGGAAATCCTCTCCTACAGCAGCACCGGAAAACTGTGTGTGTGTGCTGAGATGGACCTGGGAAGTGGGGTTCTCCCTACCTAGGATGTGAGGGCTTTTTAAATTTGGTGCCGAAGTTGAAGTTTTTTTAAGGGGACGAAATAAAGAGTATACAGTTAGACTTTTTGGAATTTAACAGTTTTATCCTGACCTTGTACTTGCCTGTATCATAAATGTGAATTTTGTAGATGTAGGGAATAAGTTGCTGTAAAATGTGTGTAAATTTGTATCCTTTACACCAGTTCAGTCTCTTACTCTAACACACAGTAATTATGACAACAGGGCTAATGTTGAAGAAAAATCAGAAGAATCTCTAAGATTTTAAATGTGTTTAAACTTTTTAAAATGCTTATTACACACTTGTATACACCACTTGTGAAGAACACATGACTTTTTAAAGAAAATTAGTAAGCAAACTGGAAAAGTGATGTATTTTCCTAGTGATCTGTGCTCCACTTAATGTTTCCTAGGGACCATTAGTGTCTTTTAAAAATATTTTCTCATTTCATAATCCATAACTAAACATTTCATAGGGAAAGCATCGAGCCACGCTAACGTAGCTGATTTTTGTCTCCTTGTCCACTTACACTATGCAGTATCTTAGCTTCAGTAGCATGTTTCTGGAACAGTACATCTGATGTGCTTACTGAAATCTCTGGCATAGAAGGAGGTGTGTTTGCCTAAAACACCATCATTTGTCTCAGATCAGTGGCATTAGGACATATAGTTACCCTCTTCTAGTGTTTGCTTAAAATACGTGAAGTTTTTCTTGCTATTTCAATAACAGATGGTGCTGCTAATTCCCAACATTTCCTAAATTATTTTATATCATACAGTTTTCATTGATTATACGAGTATGTCCATCTAATAAATCAGTGAACTGTTGCTCTTTATGTTGCTGGCGTTTTGTTGGTTACTCTTAATAGTAGGTACTAACAGTCAGTTGTGTGATATCTGTACTTTCTTGACTAGAAATACATATAATACTCATTTTTTTGCACTCTGAGTTCTTATTTTAATATAGATCACATAGAAACAAACTAAATACCTAACAATATGATTCAGTTATAGTTTGCAAGTGTTCACTAGAACTCTGGCCCCTTTCTCTGGTAATCCAATAAAACCTAAAGGGAAATACTATAGTACAAGAGTATATAAATGCTGTGTGTGTGTAATTGTACTCTTAAAGTGTTAATTTGGAACAAGAAGCCTCATTGAGGGCTGGGGATGTGGCTGAGTTGGTAGAGTGCTTGTCTCACACATATGAAGTCCTGGGTTTGACCCCAGCAATGCATAAACCAGGTATGTTGGCATATGCCTGTAACTGTGCACTCAGGAGGTAGAGGCAGGAGGATCAGGGGTTCAAAGTCGTCCTCAGCTACAAAGTTACAGGCCAACCTGAGATACATGAGACTGTATCAAAACAATAATGGATAAAACAAAATCAGAGAGATTAATGTGGGTCAGGAATTGTGCTCAGGAAAGGTAAAAGGATTAGGGGTTTAGTGTAATTGAGCTTAACAGGTGCAAGGCCCTGTATTTTAAAAATATGTATATGATTGTTTTTCCTGTAGGTAAGTATGTACACCATGCATATGTTTAGTGCCCATAGAGGCTAGAAAAGGGTGTCAGATCTCCTGGAACTGGAGTTACAAGTTGTGAGCCACCAAGTGGGTGCTGGGAACCAAATCAAAGTCCTCTGGAAGACCAGCCAGTGCTCTTAACTGCTGAGCCATCTCTTCAGACACAAGGCTCTGCATTTGATAGCTAACTCCAGCAAAACAAAAGATTGACTTTGCTCGACAGATTGACTGTTGAAATACTGAAAACTTTTAGGAGGTGGGGTCCAGTGGGATGTCTTTGGGAATGCTTTTCAATGGAGTCACAGGACCCTCTTGATATTTAACATGCTAACTGTAAATTAGTTGGCTTCACTGACCTGTCTCTTCACTCCTGTTTAGGTCTACTTTTCACGTGTCCTCACAACTGCCACTAAGCAGTCCTGAAGAGTCACTGAGTTAATTTCTTTTGGTTGTCTGAACTTGGCTCTGTAGCTTTGTATCTTTAGGAATCTTTTTAGCTATTACCAACTTTTCCTAGCACCACATCCTTACGTTTAAATTTCATTTAACTTTTCTTTGCTATATCATATTCTTTCTAAAATTTTCATTTGTTTTTCATTCATTTACTTATTTTGTTCTTTGAGACCGTTTTGGAATGTAGGCCAGACTCAGACTTGCTACCAAATTGTCTCAGCCTCTGCAATCCTGGATTGTAGGCATACCTCAACAAGTGGGGACTTTAGGTTTTTCATTGGTAGTCATTTGAAAGGTAGTCTATCATGCTAAAAATATCTTACACATGCCCAGCTAGTAATTTGTTAAAATAATACTTGGTAATAATCAGAACAAAGCTAATTCTCTTTCACTGAAAATGAACTTCATAGTCCTGGTTAAGAAAAATATCTGGAGGTGGCATAATGCTTGCCTGTAGTCTTAGCATCTGGGGCGGGGTGAGACAAGAGGATTGGGAATTCAAGTTCATCCTAAGCTATTTAGTGAGGTCCTCATTCTCCCTGGGACCAACCGAAGTCAGGTGCTATATCATAGAACGTGCTAATGAGAGTATACTACTTATCGACATTATCTCAAACTGATGGTGAAAGCAAGATACCAAAAGTAAGTGAAACCCGGCCGTGGTGGCACACACCTTTAATCCCAGCACCTGGGAGGCATAGCCAGGCGTATCTCTGTGGTTTGAGGTCAACCTGGTTTACAGAGTGAGATCCAGGACAGGCACCGAAAACTACACAGAAACCCTGTCTCGAAAAAACAAAAACAAAACAAAACAAACAAAAACAAAAACCAAACAAAAACAAAAGTAAGTGAATTGGGAGTGTCTAGTTTGGGTTTTTCCTCTCCTTTTTTAAAAATGTTTTGAGGCAGTGTCTCACCAGATAGCACAGTCTGGCTTTAAATTCATTATGTTGCCTAATGTGGCATCAGATTCAGTCATGCCTCAGCCTCCCGAGCACAGTGATTATAGGTGTAAGCCACCAAGGCTAATCTATGGTGTTTGTTTACCGAGACTAAGTCTCACGTGGCCCAGTCTGGTCTTCATCCTGCACAACCCAGAGTTCAGTCCCTAGCCTCTCTTCCACTAGCCGCCTTCCCTGTAACTCTGCTCCCAGCTCTGGCTCTTCACCTCTCCCCCAAACCCCCTCCACCTGTAGAACTTTCCAACCACTCTCCCCTACTAGGTTCACACACACACTCTCACATTCGCTTAAGAATTATGGGGCTGGAGAGATGGCTTAGAGGTTAAGAGCACTGACTGTTCTTCCAGAGGTCCTGAGTTCAATTCCCAGCAACCACATGGTGGTTCACAACCATCTGTAATGAGATCTGGCACCCTCTTCTGTATACATAATAACTAAATAAATCAAAACAACAACAAAAGAATTACAGGGGAGACCTGGGAACAACTAAAATGACACAAGGCCCTGGGTTCGGTCCTCAGCTCAATTTGGAAAACCTCCTTTTCAGCACCATCTAGGTTTCATGTCTCCTTGTGTCTGCTGGGAGCACATGCTTATAAATATATATATAGGTCTTGTGTAGAAGAGGCTGCCTCGAATGTGTCAAAGGATGGTCTTAAACATCTGATTCTCTTGGCTTTTCCTTCGAAGTATAATGACAAAGAAGAGATCTTTAAAATTTCTTTTAAATCACTATTGTTTTGTGGGGGTGGGTGGGCATGGGGATGGGCGCTTCATGCCATGGTACATGTGTGGGTGTCAGAGGACAACTTGATCTCATCTTCCATGCTGAGTCCTGGGCATTGAACTCAGGTGGTCAGGCTTGGCAGCAGGGACCTTTACCGTCCCAGTCATCTTGAAGGCCCTGAGAGGTCTTTTGACCCTGAAGTTAAACTAGAAGATGAATTGAACCAGTTCATTACATGGCTACAGCAGCTGCCTATTCCCTGCCTATCTCAGGAAACCCTAAAGTCCCATCCAGAGACCACTTGCTTAGTCAGAACCACAACAGGAAAAAAAAAAAATCCTTTCCTACTCCCATTGTGGTCAAATGAGACATTTAAGTTAGGAGTCTCATAGTCACTGAGCTGTATGCTTCCCCTGTGTCCACGTTAAAACTGCAACATTCTCATTCATAAACGTTCTCATTTGCCCCCTTTTGTTTCTACATTATGAAGAGCTCAATAAGGAAAGAAGTCCCTTATCATTTGAGGGTAATGATACAGTCATTTGAAAGGAGGTCTCAAAGTGATGGCACTGGAGTGGCTTGGAACTTGCTATGTAGACGAGGCTGGTCTCTGCTTCCCAAGTACTGGAATTACAGGCATGTGCTACCCCAATCCCTTAAAAAGAGATTTTAAACATAGATTTAGGCACAGGGTTAATAACGTGCTCAGGGGAAAGATAAAGCACAGATACGAGTGTGAGTGTGGGTTTCTCAAGTGAGAATTCCCGGTGTATGACTTGTTGAGACTCCAAGGACCCTTAAGATCTTCCCAGTGCCCACCTTGCAAAGCCCCAGACATTTTAGAATCTCTATGGATCCCTGTATTGCCCAACTGGTTTCCTCCAAACTCTGGTGCTTCTCCATTTCTAGATGTTCACTAACATCCATTATCTATGACAGTAACCGTTAATGACCCCAACAAAATTTCTTACAGGCCCCTTATTCAGATCTTATCCAGACATGTACTCTGGCTGCCGGGCTGACCAGGGACCCGCCAGCCTAGACTCCCGGAAGGTAAACACATCGCCGCAGGCGGGGCGGAGGGCGGGCTAGGG
>CABHPP010110971.1:0-65029 GCA_902168425.1 Peromyscus attwateri | reverse complement strand
ATACATAATAAATAAATAAATCTTAAAAAAAAAAAAAAAAGAAATAAACATCAGCTGGGTGGTGGTACACACCTTTAATCCCAGCACTCAGGAGGCAAAGGCAAGTGGATCTCTGTGAGTTCAAGGCCAGCCTGGTCTACAAAGCGAGTTCCACGACAGCTAGGACTGTTACACAAAGAAACCCTGTCAGAAAAACAAAACAAAACAAAACATCTACTTTGCTTTAATCTAGCTCATACTCTTCCTTTCACTTTGGGATTGACTGGGTATCTAAAATATGCTGATACTTAGGTGCCACTCCCAGGGATTTTGACTTAATCGGTCTAGTTTGAATCCTAGTTAGTAGAATCTTTAAAAAAAACTTCCCATATGATTTTACTGTGCATCCAAAGTACAAAACTACCCTGTTACTAGATAGTGTAGGGAAGTTAGAGTTAGGCAACTTGAGGGTGATGTGTTCTACTAATGAATATGTTGGTTTGTAAAGGATTTAGGTTAGCCTACAATTATGGGGGTATGTTTCTTGGCATTTAAAATGGTGTTTTAACTTAGAAAATTTTAAAATCCTTTCCCACCAGGTGGATGGTGGGTATTGAATGGCTGCTCCGTGGCTTGTTGCATTTTATCCTAACACACTTAAAATGTGGGGTTTGGCAGCCTTACTGAGGATGTGCTCTTCAGTTATTCTTTTGATTTTAAAGGAAATACGTTTTATGTTTAATGTTTCATGGTTAGAGTTTGAACTGCCAAGATTTTTTGTGTTTACTAATTTGGTTTTTTAAGAGGTAAGGGTTTGCTGCGCTCAGTGACTGACATCCCTGTCTCAGCCTCTGGAATAGCTGGGGCTGTACAGTGGGACCCTCCATGTCAATTTACAGACAGACTGCTGACACAGCTTAGACTTGTGTGGGAGATGAAGTTGCAGTTTACAACTTCCTAAGTTTACAGCTTTGAGGAGCAGAATCCTTGTATGTATTTAACATGGCTCTCATGGTAAAGCTAGGCCGCAGTTGTATTTCAAGTTGAATATGTGAGAATATGGGTTCGGTTTTTTGCTTTTCTTCTGGGAAATCTTAAAGTTTCCTTAAATCTTAAATACCAGTGTTTTCTTTAGTTACCCATTTTCCCAAGTTTAGCGTTTTAAATTCCCTTTACCTTATAACGTTACATTATTCTAAAATTACAGGTTGAACACGTACTTCCTCTTTTGAAACGGGGGATTGGTATTCATCATGGTGGTTTACTTCCTATTTTGAAGGAAACTATAGAAATTCTCTTTTCTGAAGGATTGATAAAGGTATTGTTTTATTTTTTATGTCTCAAAAATTGTGTTGTATGAACAATGTAAGTTGACCAAACTAGTGACCATTGTTTATAGGCAGGTTTGTGGTTGATGTTTGATTTTGCAGTGCTGGGGGCCAAATCCAGGGTCTTCCTGTGTTTGCCCAGCACTCCACCACCCAGTCCCTATTGGCAGATTTTTGGGATCTTATCTTGTCCTGTCTTGTCTTTTTCCATCTCGTCTGTTTTCTGACACAGTGTCTTACTCTGTAGTCCAGGTTGTCCTCCAACAGCAATCCTGCTTTGCCTATTGTATACTGGAATTATGGGTATGAACCATCCTATCTGGAGAGCTTTGTGTTTTATTTGTCTGCTTTCTAAAAAATTTGTTTGTATAGAATGCCTTAGGAAAGTGCATTACTTTAGGTGATGAACTTGACTTTACACATGGTGCCCTATCAGTGTTAATAAACCTGGAGTGTAGGTAGAAAAAGTTACTTAGTATCTTAGGTAGTGACACCACCTGGCTGCAATACAGTTAGTTGTGCAGAATGTGCTGTTTGTTAGTCTTGAGGTTAACTGGATAACTGCTCATCTCCCTCATACTTGATTGATTAAAGGGATAGTTAGAGACAAGCTGTTTGTTATACTCAGGAAAGGGATGTTTTAGGATAGTCAATTGAACTCAGTGGGAGTCTAGTTGGATCTTTTTTAAAAAACTTGACTGATGGGGCTCGGTGATGGTAGCACACACCTTTAATCTCAGCACTCGGGAGGCAGAGACAGGCTGATCTCTGTGAGTTCGAGGCCAGCCTGGTCTACAAAGTGAGTTTCCGGACAGCCAGGGCTACACAGAGAAACCCTGTCTCTAAAAAACAAACAAACAAACAAAGAATCAAAAAGCCTTACTGCCTATACCCAGAAATGGGATATTAGAAGTGGGAAACACCTTTAGAGTATAACCACTTCTGTGTGTTTTATCCTGAGAGTCCTCAGCCTTCGGAAGACTATTTAAAAGAAATACTTAAGTATTTTAATGAAGTGTTAGTACTGTAGTAAGTCCTTGTTGATGTTCTTCTATAGATTATAAATTTTGCTAAGCTTAATGATTAGTGGATCATTCTTCAAGAGTATTAGTGATAATTCCAGGCTGTTGAATTCAAGTAAAATAGTTTTAAATAAAATAAAAGGAGAAAGTTCATCCTGCTCCCTATTTCCCAGAAATGTTCACTAGCATACATTCAAACATACGACTTTTTTGCAAACAAAAGGTTATTTTATCACCAATGTTTTGGTATATGTATGGTTCATTTTTTAATGACTAGTATTCCTTTGAGTTGATGAAGTATTATCTTTCCTACTGATGAATATTTAACTTTATTGACTTATAACTTTGCCTAAATCAACTGTTTTTGTTTATAAAGGCTTAGAATTCAGTGGTTGTGAATCTGTACTGCCCTAGAAACTTAATTGTGAAGTGATCTTCAGAACTAGTGTATTACCAGTGAGAAAGCCAGGAAATTGTCTGTGCTTAGAAAGATGCTCTACTGCTTCATCTCTGTCCACTGGTCCAGTTGTGTCCTCTCCATTTGACTGCACTGGGCTGTAAGGAAGACTGATTTCCCTGAATTAATAAGTTTGACAAGTATAAAGGAAATTAAGTATTATTTAATAGAATGTCTATTATATTATGTAATATTGCAATATCTATTATTCAGTAGTTATGGCTATTATATTATGTAATATTATGTGATAGCTATTATTTAATAGGTCTAGAATTCATCTTGTCACTCATTTTTGACTTCATCAAAGAACTAAGTTTAAAAATTAATACTAGCTTTATTTAATCTTGAAAATTATGACAGTTTTTACCTTAAAATCCATTAATTAATTATATAAATTCCTTCTTTATTTAGGCCTTATTTGCCACAGAGACTTTTGCTATGGGAATTAATATGCCAGCTAGAACTGTTTTATTTACAAATGCCCGTAAATTTGATGGGAAGGATTTTAGATGGGTAAGTAATTAATTGTATTTAAAAATAATAACTAATCTTTATTTTATCTCACATGACTTTGGCTCATATCATTGAGATTTTTATTTCCAAATGTATAAGAGCTTCAAATGTAAGTGGAGTTTCCCTAATCTGAAAATCTAAACTACTTCAAAACCTAAAACTTGACACTGATGTAATGTCTCCAAAAAGTATTAGAATTTGAGACATATCAGATTTCAGAGTTTCAGATAAGAGATGCTCTGTTGGGTCTGTGGAGATATCTTAATATCTGAAGTACTTCTTCTCCTAAGCATGGTAAGAAACAAGTTCCATCAACATTGAACCTTAGGTCCTTTTAATTTGTACCTAGCCCCTCGGTCAGATTCCTTTAGATGACCGGCTTTAGAGATGGGGCCAATGACTCTGGAGTGTTTGAAGCACTCCCACTACAGTGGCTGTGTTGCACCCGCTACTTCCCCTTCGTCCTTTAGAATAGAGGATCATAACACTTTATACACGTCTCCTTCCCACGAAGGAGGGAAGTTGAGAGTATGGCCGAAACAGGGAATTGGGCTAAACTGTAAGTCCAACCTCACGGCAAGTACCCATTCAGCAAGTGGTCACCAAGCCTAAGATAGAGAGGTAGAGTGCCAACAGATAGCACTGGGGTCTGAAAGTGAAAACGTAACTGGAGCTGTGTAGGGTGGCCTAGCACATGGAATGTAAGGACAGCTTTGAAACTATCCTCGTCTGGTCAAGTAAGAAGTTAATAGTTGTTGAGTTTGCTTTGTAGTTAGTGTTCTTAGGTTTTGGTTGGTTTGGGTTTTTGTTGTTGTTTTTGTTGTTGTTGTTTTCATAATATCTAGCCGAAAGATATTTTTTATGTCAGTGTATTAGCCAGTATTTCCTGGGAGGGCTTTCAAAAATTGGCAGTTGTTGGTTTAGTGAATATGTTGTCATTTTAGAACTAAAATTTAGGTTTCATGAGGTTCTCACATGCTTATTATTGTGCCTTAACTTTACCAAAAGTTTGTTCTTTAAATGGTTTCGTGAAATGAGAAAATTGTTTGTGAATTCTACAATAAGAGAAAATATCAGAATATATTTTTTTTAACCAGCTTTTCTCCTAAACTTGAAAATGTTCTCATATTCAGATTTCCTCTGGTGAGTACATCCAGATGTCTGGCCGTGCTGGAAGGAGGGGAATGGACGACCGAGGGATTGTCATTCTTATGGTGGATGAAAAGATGAGCCCAACAGTTGGGAAACAGCTACTTAAGGTAAGACCCTGTTCTTTCTCCAGGGCTCTAGGTGGACTTTGTCTAGATGAGTTGATGCTCTGTGACTCTCTGGGCTTAGGAAGGTAGAAGAGCTTTACCCTTTATACTGTTCCCTCTGACAGGCAGAGCAGTTAGCAACTCACGCAGTGGAAATCATGGGTGTGCAGATGGCCAGAAAGGGCGGATTTAGGAAGCTCTCTACCTGCCTCCTCTGTTGGGCAAGTGCTCTAACCATGAGAACAGGAGGTAGGGTACCTGATCCAGTACTTCAGGTTGTCTGCTTCTTTACCTTTGTGAGGGTAAAAAGCCCAAAACATTAACTCAGTACTTTACCTTTGGCTCAGCCTCTTTAATTACAAATATCCTAATCATAAACCTAAGTTTTTCAACTATATTGCAAAATAGCCTTTCCTTGTACCTTAATTTTCTTCTTCTTTTTTTTTTTTTTATATAACCATTCATCTTATGTGTGGGAGGGCAGTGTGCCATAGCTCACTTGGGGAGGTCAGAGGATAGCCTGCAGGAGTCAGTTTCTTCCACCATGTGGATTCTAGGGATTGAAATTAGGTCGTCTTCAGGCGTGGCGGCAAACACCTTTACCAGCTGAGCCATCTAGCTGGCATTCATTGTGAGTTTTGGTTAGTCTGGGATTTTCGTTTGTTTTGTTTTAGGCAGGGTCTCATGAAGTCTAGGTCACCCTCAAACTTGCTATGTAGCTCTTAAGCTGGCTTTAAACTCTTCCTGGTCCTCTTGTCTAAGTACTGGATTGCAGGTGTGTGTCACCACAGCTGGGCTTAAAGATCTCCTTAAGGAAGTTGGCTCTGGTTGCTTTCCTTCTTCACTTAGTTAGATGTTATGAAAGCCCTTAGGAAATAGGAAATGTAACATCAATTAAAAACACAGTATTAACTGCCAGCTCATTAGCTTCTTTTTGGGGGGAGGGGGGGAATTAAAGGTGTGCACCACCACCGCCCAGAGCTCATTAGCTTCTCTAACTGAAGCTTTAGCATGTTTTGATTGATTTGTGTCTGTGTCTATGAAATATGCTGTTTACCTTTTAACACTTAGGAACTATTTGAAGAATTTGAAATAGGGTATACTATAGAAAAAAATAGATAAAAGTATATATATATTCTGCATTTTCATGTGAGTGATGTCAGAGTTCATCTATATGTATTTATAGTCATATGCAGAGCTAGCAACAATATGGTAGATGGTAGTAGCACTTTTTAAAAGTAGTTTTTATTCTTTGATTAATTTATACATTATAAAATGTGTCTTGATCATATCTGCATCCAACTGGTAATTCTTTTTCTGAAACAAGGTCTCATAGTGTTGAATTGTAGTCCTCCTAACTTAGCCTTCTGGGTGCTGGGACTGTAGACATTTGTCACTGTGTGATCATTTGGTATCCAGTTTTCAGTGTTGATGATCAATACTCGCGAGACTATTTATTTTCTTCAAAGGTGTGCGCGTGCTTGTGTGTATGCTTGCATGCTTGTGTGTGCGCTACCTCTTTGCAAGTACCTGAGGCCAGAAGAGGCTGGATCTCCTGGAAAGGGAGTTCCTGGTGGGTAAGAGCCATCCAGTGTGGGTGCTGGGCACTGAACCCCCGCTTCCTCTTCACCACTGATCATCTCTCCAGTCCTGGAGGACTGTTTATAAACAGCCACGTAACTTTAGTGCTTCATGAAAATTATGCAAGACTGAAGCTTCAAACTATACCAGACAGATACATTTAAAATAACTTGTTTCTCTGTCATTTTTCATCTATTTCATGAGGAGAAAATACAATATTTGGTGTGAAGTGTGTGATTGATTTCAGTATCTGAATGTAGGAAATTTACTTCTCATATCTTATTGCTGAACAAAGTCATGAATCAAAATGGAATTATATTTAGGAATATTTAGTTGGCAGCATCACAAAAGAAATTGAACCCAGGGTATTTAGGATGGTAACTGTAGTAACCCAAACATGGTTTGACAAACTGTTTAATAAGAATGATAGCAGTGATGAGCAAAAATATTAATCTAAAGTACACTGAAAAAAGCATCTATCGTGGTTGAGTTAAAAGAAGGAATAAAGCAGAAGAAGTAACTTCTAAATTAGAATTCAGGTTGCTGTCCTTGCTCTGTGATCTGGCAAGTTAGTCAGAATAAATGGTATCACCATATTTTTATCATCCAAATTAGAAAAGAAGTGGTTATATTTATCAATGTGCTAGGGAAGTTATAAGGCCTTGGGTTCATGTGGATGTGGAATGCCATTTTAGGTATCAAGGCACTGAGAATTCAGATGAGCTAGAATAAACATTTGCTGTTTATTTAAGTCTGGATTTCGTAGAAAAGGCAATAAGAGGGAAAAAACCCAGAAAATTAAAGGCAGGATCTATTTGTAGAATTTCAAGGTAGCTGAAGTTGTCTTAAATCACATTCTTCTCCATGAATCTGGTTCCTGTTAACGCTACCTGTTTGAGATCTTCTCTTTAAAGTAAATAGATAGAATCAGAGTTTTAGAAACATCATGACTGGTACCCTCATGCAGGTATCTCTTAGCTTTTTTTTTTTTTTTTTTAATGTGGGAACACTTCATCCAAAACTTGAGTAAAATTACTACTCTTCACAAATTTGTCTCCATACATTTAAAATTCTGAAGTCCCAGTAGTTGGCCCCTAAGTACTCCAACAGCATTTCTTCAGTTTATTATACCACTGAGAGCTATGTGGCAGAAACAGCAGCACTTGTGTTTCAGGATGCATCTTCTAAGGATTTCATCTTTTTAAAAATTGCAACTATTTTATAAAATAGTTTAAGAGTTTTATAAAATAGTTTAAGAGTTTAAGAGAAAAATGCTCACTCTTCGTGTTACATGAAAATTTAGGCATGGAATAGAAATAGAGAGCACTTACTAAGAAAGGAAAAGCACTCCCAAGAATGGAACTGAGTTAATGAGCTGAGGAAAGAATCAAAAAAAAAAAAAAATTAATGTTTCTTTTGTATGGCTATACAACTGCTTTTGCACTTGCAAAGTATTTTATAAAGAAAAAGATACTTCTCAAGAGCCACTGTTAAAAATTGTGAGCTTAGATGTTGAGGCAATATTTTGGATAAAAAACTTTGGTGCAAGCTAACAGTTTTCTACAGTAAAAATGTACAACAAAATAGTGCCTAGTTCCCCTGTCTCTTCTTTGGTAACTGCCACATTTGGAGGTGTAAAAGAATTACCAAAGTATAGAGAAAGACCCATAGTATGGGAAATATGTCAGCAGCTCTTAAGTCACAAATGTCCAGTATACTGTTTTCTCCAGATACTACTCTGAAATATTAGTGTATTTTGTCACTGCATGCCCGGTTATGCTGCAGCCACTAATCTCAGCCTTAGTTACCTAAGGTTCATGTCTCTGACCTGCTCCATGCTCGTCACAGGTTGTTAGAACAGACTCCGCTTAGCATCCTTAAAGAGCCAGCCAGATGGAGCATCAGCATGGACCGTCACTGTGCCAGGAGACTATAGCTTCTCCTACCAGCAGTTAAACACATGGTCAGAAAGTGACACGTCATTTTCCGCCACATTCATTGATCCTACCTGCTGGGAGACCAAAAAGACAATCCTGCCTTGTGCTTGGAAGGAGAGAGCTAAGCATATTTTGCGTACATACAGTTTCTGAACCACTTTATCCCTACTGATTTTAGTCACCCTTGACTTTTAAAGAGATTAAACATTTTATCACTTTGCTTCGGTGCACACACACACACACAAAAGAGCTTATATATTTCTGTATTTGTTAGTGTAGGATAAATTATTAAGCATATTACAAGTCTTGTATAAATTTATTTCGGAAATGTGCAAAATTGTCCTGCTTTTTCTTGAAGGGCTCAGCTGATCCTCTGAATAGTGCATTCCATCTGACCTATAACATGGTTTTAAACTTACTGCGAGTCGAAGAAATTAACCCCGAGTACATGCTGGAAAAGTCCTTCTATCAGTTCCAGCATTACAGAGCAATCCCAGGAGTGGTGGAGAGTAAGTATGAAATTTCCTCGTTTAACTGGACCTGACTGCCCTACTGGTTGTTTTGATCACTTTTTTCTTCCTAGCACAGCGACTCTTGGCCCTTAAGATAAAGAATGTAGAATTGTATTCTGGGTTTATAGACTGGAATATTCAAAATAAACGTAGGTAATTCTGACAAGATACTTTTTTCTAGTTAGATCAACCACAGTGTAATTTATAATTTTAATATATATTTCATTCAAAATTCATGTCCTTGAATAATGTAACAAAAAGCTTAATATACAATTTGATATCTAAAATGAATAATTAGTCTTGATAGCACACAAGAAGAGTGCTCTAACAGGCTGGGGAGAGGGCTCAGTCAGTAGAGTGCCTGCTGTACACACATGGGGACTTGAATGTGGATCCTAGCATCCATGGCTTTGGTTAGTTTGTTTGTTTTTTAATTACATGTGGTGGCACATGACTGTAACCCTAGTACTAGATGGAATAAGAAGAAGGTGGATCCCTAATGTTCACTGGCCGGCCAGTCTAGCTAGTTGGGAAACTCTATTCATTAAGAATTCATGTCTTAAAAAATAAAGTAGAGAGCAATAGAGGAAAACACATCAGCCTCTGGCTTTGAAACACATGCACACATTAGCATGTGCATCCCTACACACACACACACACACACACACACACACACACACACACACACACGGTATGCACTATCTAATTCTTTTTTTTTTTTATTTTTTTTTTTGGTTTTTCGAGACAGGGTTTCTCTGTGTAGCTTTGCGCCGTTCCTGGAGCTCACTTGGTAGCCCAGGCTGGCCTCGAACTCACAGAGATCCGCCTGCCTCTGCCTCCCGAGTGCTGGGATTAAAGGCGTGCGCCACCAACGCCCGGCCTAATTCTTAATATATACAGAGACAGCTGTACTTTTGTACTAATTGTGGCACTTAACATTGGTATTGCTCATTAAATACCCTATACATAACTGTTAAGTGCTAATATAGTCACATTATAGATTTCTTTCTATCACTGATGATGTAGAGGATTACGCATACTGATTTTTAAGATAACCCAGATTAAATGAAGTATAATGTGCCAGCCTTAGAGAGGTAAATTTACTTAAAACATGAAAGCAACTTCATTCTCCCTTCTTACAGACAGGCACACGTGCACACACACACACAAACACACCAATACTCACCAACACTGCAATGACAACCTATTTCTTCTATCCTTAAATATTTCTGGCTTTAGTTTAACAAAGATTCTCCAGTGTATACATCGAAGCTGGAAGGAGCTTTGGCATCATCTTATCGATACACAAATGTAGTATTGTAAGGTGGCATGTTTGATTGGTGGTGACATTGGGATTCTCACTACCAACCAGTGCTGTTTTGTTTGTTTTTCTGAAAGCGTGGCTTGTTCCTTTGTGATGAGTTGACAAAATAGATATCACCATTTAATTGAAAACATGACAAAAGCTGACTAATGAAAAGTAGCTAAAGTTACCGTGTGTGTGTGTGTGTGTGTGTGTGTGTGTGTGTGTGTGTGTGTGTGGCGCGTGCCTGCCTGTCTGCCTGTGTGTGTGTCTGTCACTCTGTGTATGTGTCTGTCCAGCCATGACACACAGTTGAGGGTCAGAGGACAACTTGATTTCCTCCTCCTACTGTGTGGGTCTTGAGGATTGAACTCAGGTCATCAGACTTGGGAAGGGAGCATCTTTACCCGTAGAGCCCTCTGGCTGATTTTTTTTTTTTTGGTTTTTCGAGACAAGGTTTCTCTGTGTAGCTTTGCGCCTTTCCTGGAACTCACTTGGTAGCCCAGGCTGGCCTCGAACTCACAGAGATCCGCCTGCCTCTGCCTCCCAGGTGCTGGGATTAAAGGCGTGCGCCACCAACGCCCGGCCCTCTGGCTGATTTTTAAGTCTTACTTTTACTTAAATTTTCATCAGCAAAGTAGAGATTTTTGAAACATCTTAAAAAATTAGTAAGTTTATAATTTCTGGAGATACTACATTTCAGTAATTTCTGTGTTTGATAAACTGTAGTGTTAGCAGATAAGAAAGTATGTTTCTAGTTTCAGAGAGTATACTTTTAAAGAAACTGAATTTCTTATCGGTGAGAACTATATAATAATGTTTTTAAAATCAAGGTTAAATGTATGTTGGATTTGGTTTTGAATAAAGGAGGTATAAAAACAGAAGGAAATTGATTAGTTTTGCCTCATATTCTAGAAATTTCACATTTTCTTTGAAACGGGCTGAGAGGTTCCAGTAGTTTAAAGGACTTGCCTTGGTAGGTACCGCTGGGCCGTGCACGGGTAGGATGTCTGTTCTTCCACATGTAGTCCACTGTGAGACGGCTGCAGAGTCCGAGTGCCGACAGAGGCAGAGGCTAGTTTGGGGTGCCTCCCTCCTGAATCTCTTCCCCCTTTCTCTCCTTCCCTCTCTTGTTGACTTCTTTCTTCTTTATTTTGAAAAGCTATCCTTTAAACTTAATATTTTACAGCTCCATAGGAGATGTTGCAGGTCCCGTAGAAGATAAAGGGAAAGCTAGAACCCTGTAATGGCATCTAGCTGGGTTAAAAACAAAACGTCCGTGTGGTAAATGAGTGTGTGCCCCTGTAAGCTCACCTGTCCACGTTATATGGAGGCAGGGACTGACAGGAGAATTATTTTCCCTTACCATTCTTTACCTTGTCTTTTGAGACAGTAGCTCACTCAGCCTGTAGCTCACAGATTCAGCTAGACTGAGCAGCCAGCAAACTCCCTTCCTCTCTAAAGGAAGCATTTGGATACAAACTAAGGGTTTATAGCTTTGTTTTACGTGCTGTTTTGTAAAATACTGGGGCTCTTCATGGTGGTAACCATATCGACAGTGACACCAGCTTCTTGGGCCGTGTGATTGGGGTGTAAGATTCGGTACCCTCTCACCCCATCTTCATTTTCACTTTCCACTGTTAATGTCGTCGTCGATAGAAATAGTAAGTGACCTAGTCCAGAAAGAAACAGCTCATGTGCTGACTACACACTGGTTTGAGTGGTACGCTGACTTGGTCTTCTTTATCCACCTCGGGATGCCGTTGTCGTGGATGTGCATGCTGTTTATGTGTACACCCATTAGTCACTCAGTAGTTTAGCTTGTCAGATTGGACGTCACAGTGTTTGTAGTCAAGGACCCTTATTTTACTAATAATGACTCCAAGGTGCAGCAAGTAGTGATGATGGATATTTGGATATGCCAGAAAGAATCAATAAAGTCCTTCTGTGTAAGCATCATCTCACAATATCGTGGAAAGAAGTGTGAAGCCTGTACTACCAACAGACTGGACTCTGAGTAGGACCATTGCAAGCTTGAGACCGGTTTGGGCATCTTACAGAGAAGCAGTTAAAAAAATAAAAAAAAGGTTAATTTATATGTATATATTTTTAAAAGTCTGGGGTTGGGAAGGTGGCTCAGTTGTTAAAGTACTGTGGCGTAAGAATGAGGACCTGAGTTCAGATCCTGAGCACCCATGTAAAAAGCTAGACATGGTGAAGTGTGCTGGTAATTCCTGTGCTAAGAGGTGGTGACAGGACGATTCTTGGGGGTTCACTGGTCAGTAAAAACGATGGGGAAGTGGTTGAGAAAGGCATTCATCAATGTTAGCCTCTGGCCTCCACATATACCCACATGGGCAAGCCTTCCTATTCACCCACCTGCACATGTACGTACAAACGTCCCCCGTACCCCCCCCCCCCCCAACACACACATACAAGGCCACAATTAAAGCTTAGTGGTAAAGTGCTTTCCTAGCAAGCACACTGCCTTGTGTTTAATCCTTACTACCACAGGAAATATAAGTAAATATAGCGGAACATATTAAGAGGTAGAGACCATATTCATATAACAATCAAGGGATTTTTGTACTTTGTGATGTACAAAGTACACCCAGGATGCATGTACTGTGCATCTTGGAACTTGTCACCCACAGAATAAAAGAGGAACTGCTGTGTTGTCCTTATTGAATTAATTTGTTTCAGTAGGGACCACATAGGCAGCTTTGCCTTAGTAGTTTCTGTATTTCCTAATACTTATGTGTATATTGTTATCATCTCTCCCGCCCCCCCTTTTGTTTTGATTTTAAGACAGGGTCTTACTGTGTAGTCTAGACTTCCCTCAAACTCAGCAAACCTGTCTCCATCTTCCGTGAGTATTGAGCTTAAAGGCATGAAACACTATACCTGGCTACATCATCACTTTTGAAAGCTACAAATACAAAAAGATACAGAGGTGGTGGTCTTTTTTTAGTCAGCCTCAGACTGTAGCCTAGGCTGGACTGGAACAGTCCAGGCTTTCCCAAACTCATGGCAATGGTCGGCTTTGGTTTTCCAAGTGCTTGGCTTGAGTCACCACATCTAACTCTGAAATTGTGACAGTCTGAAGTTGTGACCGCTGCTACAAGGGTACTATTTACAGAGTTACTGTGGCTGCTTGAAATTACTCTAATTTCTCACTCAGTAGTTCAGTGATTAGAGATAGAAGGGACACATCCAGACAGATGCTCCCCTTAAAACTGTCCACTGAGTCCTACGTGTTACTTTGTAACTCTAGGTATGACAGGGATTATCATTTCACTGTATTTTCATTTTTATACTTATTCAGCCTAGGGCCTTGTGCATGCTAGACAAGAACTCTATCACCGCTCTCATAAAACTTTTTGATGACTTCAGTTTGTCCACTATTCTTCTGTAGACTTATTTTAAATTTGTAGGTTGAGGTAAATGTGTGGGTGCATGTATGTGTAAGGGTGCACTTGCCTATATGTGTGTATAGAGAGGCCATAAGTTGACAGTGAGTGTCCCTCTGTGTCCTGCACCTCTCTTGTTTCTTTGGTGTGTGCGTGTGTTTGTATATATGCGCAGATGTGGAGGCCAGAGGTGGCATCGGTATCCCCCTCTTGCATTCGTTGCCTTATTCCCTTGAGACAGACAGGTCCTTTCCCTGAACCTGGAACTACTTTTGCTGTGCCGGCGGCCATCCTGCCCAAGTGATCTTTCTGTTTCTCTCCCATATCACTGGGTTACAGGCATGAGTGGCCATACCTAGGGTTTTATGTGAATGCTAGAGCCACACTCAGGTCATCATACTTGTGGAACAAACATTCTTGTTCATTTAACTATCTCTTTAGCCTTCCACATTTTTTCTTCTTTTCTCCCGTGACTTTATTTAATTATTTTGGGAGTGTGGTACACATGTCCTGGCATACACTTGGAGGTCAGAGGACAACTTGTAGGAGTTGGTTCTTACCTCCACCGTGTGGGTCCACCAAGCAGGGAACTGAAATTGGGTGCATGGGGATTAGAGGTACATACCTTATCTGCTGACCCATCTTTCTGACCCTGCCTTATTTTTCAGATAAGATTTGTCTTTTTATGCTAGCCTGGCTAACTAGCAAACCTCCAGGATCCATCTGTCTCTACCCTGTAACACTGGGGCTACAGAGGTGCCTGCCGTGGGTACCAGGGATTTAAATGAGGTCCTCACCCTTGTACAGCAAAGAGCCACTGAACTGTCTCTCCATCCCCTTCTATAAACCAGCAGGGATTTTTTTTTGGTTTGGTTTTTTGTTTGTTTGTTTGTTTTTCTGGCAGTTTACTCTATCATGTGTGCTGTTACTGATAGCATTCTAGTCTTTAATGAATTAAATTCAGTTTCTGTTAGTGGAACAAGTTCATTTAAAAGTAACTAGGAACACAAAAGAGCAGCCGTCTTAGGGCGCAGTCTGTGCAAAGCCTGAAGATAATAAAATGACTAATAGTACAGTCGCAGCACCCTTCTGGTTACTTCATTACACTGTCACTAGGAACGTTCTATCTGTGGTTTGAATTAGTCTCTAGGAAAGCTTTGTGAGTCACGTAGACAGTCTTATCCTCCTCTTTCTTCAGTTGTTAAAAGTTGAAGCATACACGTTAAATAGAAGTTTGATATAAATCCAAAGAAGAGTCCACAATAAATTCCAGTATCTATTGTGTATGAACTTTGAACAGAATAACTGTAGAGTGAAGTTGAGACCTTACCTCACATTATGAACAAAAATGAACTCAAATGTTTTAAGTGCTGAAACTAGAAAACTCAAACAGCATAGACACAAATCTCTTTAGATTTGAATTTGCCGATCATTTCTTAGATATGATACCAGAAGTATGAACAGATACATATATGAATAAATTGGATTTCAACAAAAGTGAAAACTTGTTCTTGAAACTATGGATGTTGTAGAATATTATTTTAAGGTGTGATACTTTTGTTTATGTTGCATTTGTTTAACTCTGTGAAGCTGTGTTACTGTGCTTGTGTTGCACGAATCCTACACGGTCTTATAATAAAAACCTGGAGTCAGATATTGGGACAAATACTGAAAGATCAGAGGAAACAAGCCACAGCCACTTCTCACCTCACCAGCTCCTCAGCCTAAAAAAGAAGATCCAGTCTCCACGAATCCTCTGACTGAATGCCTCTGAGTCCTCAAAGGAAAGGCTTCTAGTTCCTGTCTCCTCACGCCTTATATGCTTTTCTCCTCTCAGCCATTTCACTTCCTGTCTCAACCTTTCTAGTGCTGGGATTATTGGCGTGTGTGTGCTTCCCAAATACTGGGGTTAAGGTGTGTGCCACCACCACCTAGCTTTGTTTCTCTCCTAGACTGGATCAATCTCATGTAGCCCAGTGTGGCCTTGAACTCACAGAGATCCAGATGGATCTCTGCCTCCTGAGTACTAGGATTAAAGGTGCGTGCCACCACTGCATGACCTCTATGTTTAACTGTGGCTGGCTCTGTCCTCTGATATTCAGGCAAGATTTATTAGAATACAACAAAATATCACCACATGTCTGTCTAAAACACCTGATGGTCTAATAAAGACCTGAACGGCCAATAGCAAGGCAGGAGAAAGGATAGGTGGGGCTGGCAGGCAGAGAGAATATATAGAAGGAGAAATCTGGTAGCCAGAGAAGGAGGAGGACATCAGGGACCAGCTACACAGCAAGCCAAGGAGTAAGAGTAAGATTCACAGAAGTAAGAGAACAGGAAAAGCCCAGAGGTGAAAGGTAGACGGGCAATTTAAAGTTAAGGAAGCTGGCTAGAAACAAGCCAAGCTAAGACTGGGGATTTATAAGTAAGAATAAACCTCTGCATGATTTATTTGGGAGCCAGGTGACAGGCCTCTCAAAAGAGCAAAAACAACAGCATATGGAGAAGAAAGAAATGTGATAAATATTTACAAACCCTCTATCTA
Source organism: Peromyscus attwateri (assembly GCA_902168425.1). Lineage (NCBI taxonomy): Eukaryota > Metazoa > Chordata > Mammalia > Rodentia > Cricetidae > Peromyscus > Peromyscus attwateri. The sequence continues at coordinate 49,186 of CABHPP010110971.1, read as the reverse complement.
ATAAAAAAAAAAAATCTAGATCCAGAATGTATAATACACTCTTAGGACTCAACAAAAGACAGTTCAGTTTAAAAATGGACAAATGGGCTAGGTGTGTGGCTTAACGGATACTTTTCTAGCACGTGCAAGGCCCTGGGTTTATTCCCCAGTTCTTCAAAAAGTAAATAAATAAACTAATAATAAATCATAAGGAAATGGTAAGAAGTACATAGTAGGATGCTGACCATCATTGCTGAGAAATACAGTTCAAAACTACTTCACACACTCATTGGGATCAGTACTTTTTTAAAAAGCTAAACAACAAAATGATATGTTACTGTAGAAAATTGTTAGAGTTCCTTTGGTTTAATGGGGAATTACCACATGACTCAGCATCTCTACTCATGGTTAAGTTGAAATCATGTTCAAACAAAGGCTGTCCATGACTATTTATAATAGCACCTTGGACAATAGCTGAAGAGTAAAAGTGGGGTGTACATCCATCGACTGTGAATGTTTAAGTGAGTGTATGTTTTTACAAAGTTCTGGAACTATATAATGGTGACAAATTCTCTGATGTGTATTTTTCCATAGCAAAAATAATTTAACACTGGATTGAAAGCATAATGGAGTGCTTTAGGAAAGGAGCTCACACTGGAAGGGCGGAGCAGGGAGTAGAATCATAGGCAGTAGGTTAGCACAGAGCGTAATGCCTATAGGAAGACAGTGGACTGACCCTGAATGGAGAGAAGGTAGATGAGACCCTTCCTTCTCCTAGAATCTCAGTGACTGACTTGTTCTCTAGAATCGTAATGGAAAAATAGTCCTGGGTGTGATTTATGTGAGATGTGCAGTATTTTTCATAGCATCATCTGTGCTTTATTTGCAGAGGTAAAGAACTCAGAAGAGCAGTATAATAAAATAGTAATCCCCAATGAAGAAAATGTGGTCATCTATTACAAGATTAGGCAGCAACTTGCCAAGCTGGGAAAAGAGATTGAAGAATATATTCATAAACCAAAATACTGCTTACCATTTCTACAGCCAGGTCGCTTGGTAAAGGTACGCCCTAGTTTCTATTAAATGTTAGTGTATTACAGTATCTGAAAATGTTTGATTAAAGACTGTTGTTTACATTGGCAAATGTCTCCTGCTATAGGGTGTGATCAGGATCTGTCCTGTTTGACATTGTCCCTATTTAGGCGTTTACATGAAGGCTTTCAGTCAACACTTTTCAGTTTTCTAATTGTGAAATGCTATATAAAAATGAGCCAGTTTGCAGTCTGAAATCATTAGATATAAAATACTTAATAATGTCAGAACATTAGCATTTGTTTTCCAGTTGAAAGATTCCTATTGTGGCAGTACTGAGAGCTGATGAAATCTAGTGCTGGATGTTTTTGTTTTGTTTTGCTTTGTTTTGTTTTACTATAGATCTTTTAAAAGCATTAGGAAAATTTAAAAATCTTATGAGCCTGTAATGTAGCTAGATATAAAAGGCTACAATTGCATATTTATATGAACACTGTTTTTGCTTTCTTTTTTATTTCCAGGTGAAAAATGAAGGAGATGATTTTGGTTGGGGAGTAGTAGTGAATTTCTCAAAAAAGTCAAATGTTAAGGTAAATTTTTGCCCTTGAAGAGATACAGGGATTTTCTAATAACAGATTCTGATTTCATGAGTTCACATTTCTCCTCTTTGCGTCCATCACATTGTTGCCTACTACAGCTAAATAATAATAATAATAATAATAATAGGCACATGACACATGATTGACTTAATTTCAAGAATAGCCACTCTTCTAACAAATCAACAAGATCGTATTTTATTTCGTAGTGATAGATTTATGATACTACTGATTTTGTTGCTTTTCTAAATTTTACACACTACTCAGAAACTTGCAATGATATTTGATGTCATAGGCATGGTCACGTTATTAAGTTAGAATTAATAAGCATCCGAGTTACCCCTGTGCTTTGCCATCAACAGGACTGCTTTGAAGGCCACAGAGACCACCTTAGAAGTAAACATTGCTGAGAAAATAAGCCCTGTTCACACACACTTTTTTATGTGCACTTACCTTTTTGATCCTGCTTTTCTAGCCTAATTCTGGCGAGCTGGATCCTTTGTATGTGGTGGAAGTGCTCCTGCGCTGTAGCAAAGAAAGCCTGAAAAATTCTGCTACTGAGGCAGCAAAGCCAGCAAAACCTGACGAGAAAGGAGAGATGCAGGTTTGTGCGCTTTTCACCTTCAGATTACTATATAAGCTTTAAATGTAAGACATTGAAAAATAATAAGAGAAAGAGACAAAAGAACAATGAATGTAAGGAACACTGGTCTTACCTACCATGTGAAATACTCACACTCTTGTTTGTGTGTGGTTTGTTGTATTTCTCCCAGTGGTGGGGCTTGTTCCCAAGAGCTTGTGCATGGTGCATGCTAGGCAAGCGTTCTACCATTGAGCTACATATATCCCTTGTGTGGCTTCTATTTTTATATTGGTATAAGTCAGGTAATTAGTAGTAAAATCTTAATTACAGAGATTTCAAGTGTCTGAAGCTTAACGCCATGCTAGAATTTTCTTATTTGTAAGTAATATGGCATATTGACTAAATTTTTAGGAAATATTTGTTATAATAAACTTGATTTCTAGAAAGTAAAATCTGCCACTGTCTCTTTGGATCAGTAAATCACTATAGGATGTGGAATTGGCAGTGTTTAAAGACAATTTAATATTGAACATTTTTAAATAAGTTAGAAGTCTGTAATTCTGAATACTGCCTACCTCTTGATCTCTTGTTCTTCAGTATTCTAGTTTGTTCTCCAGAATTCTGTCATCAAAAGACATCTTTATACTTTCCTAGAGTTTACTGCATCTACTGACTGCCTAACTGTCAAAGACCCTAGAACTCCTCCTTTGGTGCATATTCACTATACCTAAAGGACCTTAGGAGCTACTGCAACTGGAAATAGCAGATGTGTGCACTCATCTCAAGACTCACCGTTTCTCATGGAGGATGTTGATAGTGAACCATGGCTATATTTATTATTAAAAGTGGGCCTTATATCCAAGACTGTAATCCAGATAGCCATTCTTTATTTATTGGTACTAGCGTTTCAGCTGTAGCCTAATTGCTGTCTTTCATTGTTTTATTAAGCCTACCTCTTTTACTTGGTACCAGAAGACTTGTGGACCTTAGGTTTAATTCAGTAAGCCTCTTCAGGGAAGCCTTCATTAAACATTGTGAAAACTGAGAGTCTTTCCTCTGCTTCTAATGGTGCTTTTAAAATTGCATTTATTTCAGTTTATACGGCATGGGCATGGAAGGAAGCTGAAGTGGGTGGGAGTGTAGAGTCAGAGTGGGAACACGATGGCTGTGAACACTTTGAAAGCTGAATTCAGTCACTTTCAGTCTGGATGACAAATATAAGGTGCTTTTTGTCATAGAATCTATCCAAAGTAAGTTATGTAATGAATACACTGGCCTGTGTAATTCTAGGTCACTTACTATTTAACAGTCTTCCTCTGAGATAGTAAAAAAACAGGCAGTTTCAAGTGTGTGTGTGTGTGTGTTACATGTGTTCAGTGTGTTTGCATGTGGATGGAGGTATGTATAGGGTAGGTACGTCAGTCACTCTACCATATTTTTTTAAGACAGTAGCTCACTGGACCTAGGGCCCACTGATCCAGGGATGCCAAGGATTCTGCCTCTGCCCCTCCAGCACTGGTATTAATTGCAAGCACCTGCTCTGTGCCAGCTTTCATGTGGGTGCTGGGAATAGAACTCAGGCTCATGCTTGCACACATGGCACCTATTTATTTCATTTTAGAGCCTTGGGCCCTTATTAAGAAAGCTTCATGGGTTTGGTTTTGTTTCTTAAGATTTATTTTTAATTATGTGTATGTGCACCAGTACAGTTAGTTGTCTGTGAAGGATATAATGGGCATTATATCTCCTGGAGCTGCAGTTACAAGAGGTTGTGCAGAAGCAGTCCATACCGAACTGTTTTCATGCTGAGCCATTTCTTTGGGCTCAGAACTTCATATTGCTAATTAGGGACCTCTTAGGCATACATGTTGAACTATTTTATACATAATAATTTAATGAAGTGGACATTATTTTTCCCCATTTTATGATGAGGAAATTGAAACATAGGAAAAGTTAGGTAGCTTGTCCAGGGTCCTGGCGCTAGCTGAAGGCTGACTTCAAACACAGGGATCTTAAATATAGACTGTGTACTAAGCCATCATACCGCTTCTGCTGAATAAGGCCAGTGCTTTACTCATGGAGTCTTTTCACCAATGCATGTCTTTGTTGTCGGTAAGCAGTAAGTCTTTTGGAGTCCAAGTATAAATGTGGCTGTGGAAGACTAAATGCTGACAGATGTGAGCCTAGCAAATGGTTGGCCTCCCTGCAAGTAGATTTAGGCCTTCCAGATTTTAGCAGTCAAAGAAGCAAAATGATATATTTGGTGATGAGGGAAGGCATACTTCCTGGAGAAAGCATGGGGAAAAGTTTTCAGATATGTGTTCAGGAAGATGATGGCTAAGGGATGCGGTACCTTCTCTTTAAAGAGCTTTTGTTTTTTTCCATCTCATTCCTCTGGAACTTGGATGTTCTTTCCTGGACTCTCTAACCCTCTGACACAGGGCCATTCATCTGTAGTGCTAGAGTATCTTTATAGGTTTAAAAAGGGCCAGGTAGTGAGAATACAAACTTGAATAAGTTGGACTCTGAGGAGAGGGTCTTTGTTCAGTGAACCGTTTGTGTGACTGTTAAGATTTGCAGCAGTTTTTATGTACTAGTCTCTACTAAGATTAGACTTTGGTGGTAAGCAGTTGATCTGCGACATACTGTAACTGCTGCTTCCTTTGCTGGCTACAGTTGGAGATGACTGGAAACGTGGATTCATTTGTTTTCTTGTGTGACACTCTAGGTTGTTCCAGTTCTGGTGCATCTCTTGTCTGCCATCAGCACCGTCAGGCTTTACATCCCCAAAGACCTTCGGCCTGTGGACAACAGACAGAGTGTTCTCAAGTCCATACAGGTGTGTATGCTCCTTCCTGTTCAAAAGGCAGGAGGAACTGCAGATGAGCTTGCTAGAGAAACCCCTTCACAGGAGGACTAAAGAATCCTTTATGCCTCTTACTGTACATTTTAGCCAGGCATGGTGGCACATACCTTTAATCCCAGCACTTGGGAGGCAGAGGGAGGCTAGCCTGGTCTACAGAGCGAGTTCCAAGACAGCCAGGGATGCACAGAACAACCCTGTCTTGAAAAACAAAAATTAGTATTTCTGTGTCTTTATGCTTCAACCTATAATTCAGTTTCTTAATATATAAGGATAGGTCAAGTTCATGAGTAAAATTATATGACTTTGTAATGTCCCGCCCTCCCTTTTGAACAAACCTGTCTGGTAATTGCTATATGCACAAAGCAGCCAGTTTCTTGAAACAACTTGCATTATTAGCTTATTTCTGAGAGCAATATTCAAATATCTCTGAACTCTTTGCATTTTTTGGTTTTATTCTTTGTGTGTGTGTTGGGGGTGAATTATGGTGAACTTTATTGATGGTATTCTAGAGAGCAGGGCTCCCTAAGCCCCTCCCCTTGTTCTAAGGACCTGGGGTAGAAACTGAGGAGAGATGCACAGTTGAGGGTTGAATAGGAGCAGGGACTTCTCAGAAGCCAAGGGCCTCTCTCTCTCTTCCTCTTGGACAGGGGCTCCTCAGCAGTTGAAGCGCTCTCTCTTCCTCTCTGCTCTTGCTGGGTGGGTGGTCCAGAGTGTCTTACTCCTTGGAGGTCATATAGGCCTTGAGACCACCACCATTTCTGTAGCCCTGTTTGTTGTCGTGTAAGGAAACGAGCTTTACAGAGTTCTAATTGAGAGCAGTGCCAGCCCCAGCATCAAAGGTGGAAGAGTGGGCATCACCGTTACCATTTCAGGAGACCACCTGGTCCTCATCCTAGCCCAGGATGCCCTTCAGTGGGCCCTTCAATGCCGGCTTCACCACCTTCTTGGTGTCATCATACCTGGCAGCTTTCTCCAGGCGGCATGGCAGAGCCACAGTGGACATATTCTGGGTAGGAACACAGAAGGCCATGCCTGTGAGCTTCTCACTCAGCTCTGGCATGACCTTGCCACAGTCTTCTTAGTGGCAGTGATGACATGGGTCATGGTCATGAGTCCTTCTACGATGCCAAAGTTGTCATGATGACCCTGGTCAGGGGTCTAAGTAGTTGTTGGTGCAGGAGGCATTGCTGACCAGTCTTGAATGAGTTGTCATACCTGTGGTGATTTATACCCATCACAAACAGGGGGCATCAGCAAAAGGGGTCCAACATGATGACAACCCTTTGGCTCTTCAAGTGGGTTCTGGCCTACACCATGATGGTAAAGACACCAGCACACCCCATAAAACACACCAGCATCACCCCATTTGGTGTTGGCAGGATGTTGATCCTGGAAGATGGACATGGCCTTCCTATTGATGACCAGTTTCCTATTATCAGGCCTTAATTGTGTGTGGAACATGAGTAGAGTTACACTGGAACATGTAGACCATGGAGTTGAGGTCAACAAAGCAGTCATTGATAGCCGCAGTGTCTAACTTTGCCAGAGTTGAAGGTGGCCCCTGTGACCAGACGCTCAGAATGGCAAATCCGTTCATTCCAACCATCACCATCGAGTCTCAGGGACGAGGCTAGCACTGCAGGAAGAGATGCAGCCAGCTCTGGAACAGGGAGAGCAGAGAAAGCCGGGTTGGTTTCTGTGCTGCTTTTTCTTAAGATAAGCCCTCAGTCTGTTATCCAGGTTGGTCTCAGTCTCCTGAGCTCAAGAAATCTCATGCTTAGGCATCCCAAGTAGCTAGGACTACAAATGCACACCACCACTTAGCTAGTCTGTACTACTCTGTGTTTACCATACTTAGGGTGGAAAGCCAGGGTCTAGTCCATGTGGGATAGGTCCTAACTATTCAGAGTCTCTGACCTTTAAAGTCACCAACACTGAATTCTCCTAGTGGGTGGAATAACCAGCCCATAGTGCGCTATCCATTCTCTGAACTCATGATCTTATCATGTAATCATATGACAAACAAGTTAGCTAAAGGAGTCTTTAAAAGTTTGATTTCTAGCTCCGTAGTGCCCTGGCTAGAAATAACCCATACCTCCAAATTATGTAAAAATTGAATTTTCCACATAAATGATGTGAAGTACAGTTACATAAGATGCCAAGATGTTACAACCACCTAAATATACAATAGAGGGTCTACCAGTTATCATGCCACACCCAGAACTAATGGATTACACTACAAAGCTATATATATATTAGTGGATTATAATATATCCTGTTGGCAGTTAGTTGTAGCATAGCAATTGGAAAGGAATTTTCAAGCTGTGGTAGAATATGTCTGTAATTCAGAACTTAGAAGGTCGAAGCAGGAGGATGGCATGGTTGAACCTAACCTATGCAGCAAAGTAAGACCCTGTTTTATCCTGCTCCACTTCCCCAAAATATGGAGTTTTCCAAAACAAATGCCAACGGAAATTGCTCTCCAGTTTAAGTGAGGAAAATGTATGTAGAATACTTTTTATGGCCCATAGACATAGAAAAAAACAAAAAAGGGAAGTGTTTTAGTCTCCTCTTATTAACGGGTTTTATGTCTTCTATTTCAGGAAGTTCAGAAGCGTTTTCCTGATGGCGTTCCTTTGTTAGATCCTATTGATGATATGGGCATTCAGGACCAAGGACTGAAAAAAGTCATTCAGAAAGTGGAGGCTTTTGAGCATCGGATGTATTCGCACCCACTTCACAATGATCCAAATTTGGAAACCGTGTATACACTTTGTGAAAAGAAAGCACAGGTATGGCAGAAATAATCTTTCTTAAGATTATTTATTTGTATTTTATGTGTGTAAGTTTTACCTGTATGTATTAGTTACGAGCTGCCATGTGGCTGTGAGGAACCAAACATGTGTCTTCTGCAAGAGCAACAAGTCTTTATCACCAAGCCAACTTCTCCAGCTCCCAGAAACAACTTCGATACTAGAATTCTGTGTATTTGATTAAATATGTTATTTTCTTGACCTGTTTTAATCTTCTGAAATGGGAATGTCTAGCTGTCTTTTAAATAAGCTACAAGCATTGGAGCATGTCAGCCATTGCTAGCAAGTCAGGATTTGCACGGAGATCCGGGGCAGCAGAGGACAGTAGAGATGCAGGAAAGTTCACATACGTAACTGTCAGTGGCCACATGGACGCGATGGCATTAATAATAGTTTTTATTTCACTCAGTGTGCCTACACTGTCATTTCGTCACTATGCTCCAGGTAGAAATGGTCTTACTACAAACCAGTCTTACATCGTGGGCTCTTTTTCTAATTGAAGTTTTAGGACTCTTGCAGTTATTACTGGTGTTTGGTTCGACTCATGTAGGCCTCTCAGTCAAAGAAATCCTGGACAGACCATTGTTTCTGAGAGGCCCGATAGTCATGCTGGTTCACATGCAGTGATCTAGCATAGGAATTACTGCTGCCTGTAATGCAACCGTACGACACTTCATCAGTTCATAGCAGTAGGTTCTTATCAATTGCTGAGTTAAACCTGGGATTACTCAGGAGCTCTGTGACCTTAACCTCTCTCCTTAGTAATCTCTTGTCTCAGCTTTGTCAGTAGTAAATGTAGATTTGATATTGTTACCTTAGTTATTAAACGACTGTTTTCTGCTGGGGAGTGAACCCAAAACCTTGCTTACACACACTAAGCAGGTGCTCTGCTGCTGAGCTGCAACCCCACCCTCACTGAAGAGCACAGTGAGCGATCGAACTCACTGCAGTGGAGCACACCAGTGACCTGAGTAAACCTGACTGCTCATCACCTAATCATTTCTCCGTCATTGAACCTTGATGTTTCACAGTATACCAAGATTCAGAGGTTCAGATGCGTCTTTTCAGTCCCTAAACTTTTCTTGGGGTTTTTGCTTTCTGCATTGAAATCCTGCTTTTCAAAATAGATTTTCTTATTCTTGTAGAGCCTTTCTCATGCCAGGGTTAGACAATGTGTAATGTTTACTGATTGTCTGATTTAAAAATTCACTTAAACCTAAAGGTACATTTTACTTTAGGTATTCATTTTGTGTATTAATAATAGCTGATTTGCTTACATGGGTATTTTGTGTTTTTCACATGTTTAACATTTTAGCTAGGGTTTAAGAACTTTTCAGATCCATCATTCCTCCCCTGGAATTGCATCTAAGCTTCTCCAGCATACACACTCTCTCAACTGTCTTGAAGTTTTAGTGAAGAAGGCTATATGGATCAGGTGGCCTTAGAAACTACTTTTTGGTGTTTTGTTTTATTTTTTTCTGTTACACTACTCAGTTTATTATTAAACTGCCTTTACTTTTGTATGCCCTAGATTGCAATCGATATTAAATCTGCAAAGCGAGAACTGAAGAAAGCAAGAACTGTCCTGCAGATGGATGAACTCAAATGTCGCAAGCGTGTTTTAAGAAGGTTGGGCTTTGCTACGTCTTCTGATGTCATAGAGATGAAAGGACGGGTGGCTTGTGAAATAAGCAGGTAAACTGTTCTTCTGCAGAGACCTCTTGGTGGTGGTGGGGGTATTTTACTCTTTTGAGGGGCCCACCACCCAGCTCCCAAGTAAATTTACACACAGGGGCTTATTCTTAATTAGGAATGACCAGCCTTAGCTTGGCCTAGTTTCTAGCCAGCTTTCCTTAACTTATCCTGTCTACCTTTCACCTCTGGGCTTTTCCCATTCTCTTACTTCTGTGAATCTTACTCTTGCTCCGTGGCTTGCTGTGTAGCTGGGTGGCTGGCCCCTGGAGTCCTCCTCCTCCTCTGGCTGCTTCTTTTCACTCCTCCATCTCTTTTCTTTTCTCAGATTTTTCCTTCTCTATATATATTCTCTGCCTGCCAGCCCTGCCTATCCTTTCTCCTGCCTTGCTATTGGCCAGTTCTTTATTAGACCATCAGGTGTTTTAGACAGGCACAGTAACACAGCTTCACAGAGTTAACAAATGCAACATAAGCAAAAGTAACACACCATAAAATAATATTCTACATCAACCTCTATATCTCACATGGACAACACTTGTTAGGAAACAGCTTTCTTAAATATGAAAGTTTTATCATGCTTTCCATTTTAAATGCAGTTTGGACCACGAGGTTGAGAAATTAGAAAAATTTCGTGGATCTCAGTAATTAATGTAGGCCCGGGTATCTAGCCTTTTGCTATATTTTCTGTGAAGCATTTCTTTTTGTGTGTTGAGATTCTTTCTATATAATTTGTGTTTAAATTTACAAATTATATCTTAGTTTGTATATCAACTTGTATGCTGCTTTCTGAAAATTTTCCACCTTGACACTTAGCTCTAATTCATATATATATATATGGGGGGGGGGGCACAAGCGAGTGAGCAGGTTTATTCAGGTTTGGGGGAGCTAAGATACCGCAATGGCACATTTTAGACTCCAGCTTAAACTTGGGAATGCAGTGTCAGCTCTGTGTTGTATCCACAGATCTGGCTTACTTGTAGATAGAAAATTATGTTGGAAAAAAGGTAAATGCATATGTATTGTCCTTTACCTGGCCCCTGTCCCTGGCCAGTATAGAACAGTTGTTGGCATGACATGTCTATTGTCTTAGATGCTGTAAGTAATACAGAGAAAACTTACTTACGTAGTTATAAGGCTCTTGAACATTCTCAGGTGTTGGCATCTTGGGGGTGGGGTACCCTCGGACTTCCACCTCACAGATGCTAAAGGACAGCTGTATTGTTCGCTCGGGCAGTCTTTCCCCATGTTGTTATACTTCCAAACAGTAATGATTTTACTCCGTCATTTCTGAGTCGGCAGTTTAGGAATGGTTTGTCACATGTTTCTAGCTCAGGATTTCCTACCCACCCACCCTGATAGGAAAGTAGCAGCTATCCTATAGAATCCTTTCCTATGCTTGAAATGTTCTGTACCTTTACTGTTTTGTAAGGTGTTCATTAGCCGTGTGTGGGGACTTAGCACTTATAATTGTGACTCAAGACAGACAACTGAATTTTGAATTGTATATTGTTTAATTGAAGCTGTCACTTACACAGAGGCAGCCTGTATGGATAGTGCAGTTGTAGAAGATGACATAAAAAAGGAGATGCTGTTGAAACCCACTCCAGAAAATAACAGCTTCCAGTTAGTTTCCATCATGACCAGTGAATGTTTCCTGCCTAGAAGCTGTAAATAGTGTAGAAGCCTTAGCCTGACTCTCCCCCACTTGAAAGTCAGAGCAGTATACTTTTCCTGACAGTTTGTCTTGTTTTGTCCATGCTGTGATAGCCATCGTCCTCAGTGCATAAGGACAGTTTTGAGACTTTTTTTTAATGTCCTCAACATGGTGCCAGTGGACATGGCCAGAGAATCGCAGACTTAGGCAGTGGTTTGGTTTGGAGCGTTTCTGGTACAGGCCTGTTGATGCTGTTCATCTGTGCAAGCACTGGAAGCTCAGCAGTCCACAGAGATGCCAGTGAGCAGGGACTGCACAGTGTCAGCTCATTGTTACCATTGGATGGTGTGATGCTAGAGTCTGCTCAGAGGAGCCAAGAGTCCAGAATTCAGGTCTAGTTCTCATTTCAGATACTCAGAGGTTGTGCATGTAGTTGGTAAGCCACCAGATAAGACCTTTCAGGTGAGATTTGACTCCTTGTCTTCAGCCTGTGATACAGTTCAGCTTTCCTACTCTGTAGTTACAGGTATGCACCACAATGTAAATGCGGATTCATATACTGAAGCCCCTGTTAAAGGAGTAATGTTCTTCTTGGATTACCTAGAGTTGAATGGTGAATGTAGAAATTGAATACACAACTAGAGTTCATCTTGGAATAATGAATATTGGCTTTTTCCTGATATATTTTCTATTATATGTCAAAGTACATTAACTTTCTTCAAATTCTATAAAAACTTGAGTCAATCTAGAATCCCATCTTCTCTTGTATGTCTTTCTAAACCCTGCCACTGAGTCTTGTGCTTTAGTTTTTCCTATCTAGATAACTACACTGTCCTCTTTTAATTCTTACTTCATCTTTTTTGTTTGTTTGTTTGTTTGAGACAGGGTTTCTCTGTGTAGTTTTGGTGCCTGTCCTGGTTCTCGCTCTGTAGCCCAGGCTGGCCTCGAACTCACAGAGATCCGCCTGGTTCTGCCTCCCGAGTGCTGGGATTAAAGGCGTGCACCACCACTGCCCGGCATTCTTACTTCATCTTGAGAGTTACTACATGTTCTGTAGACTGCTATCAAAATGTTCTTCCCAAAGCACAGATCAGATTCCCTGTTGGTTTAGAATAAATTCCAGAATTTCGTATGTTCTGTGCTTCCCTCTCTAGACTCTTGTCCACAGATGCTGTTTCCTTTCTCAGTGCGACCTTTACCCCACGTTCTGCAGTGTCCTACTCACCGTCTTCCCAGACCTTCTGAAGCTCGCTGTGTGTCTTCCAGCCCGCCTTAGGCCTGGGACGTCTCCTATACAACCGTCTATCTAGACTTTCTTTAGAGCACTCCGTCCATCACTGAGAGGTGGTCTTTGGCTACCTGCTCTTCCGCCTCACACACTGAAATCCACTTCCTTGATGTGGTCCTGCTTCATCTGTTGTCCACTTTTCTCAACTTAAGTCCTGCTTTACCTTTGTAGACCCAAATTTAGTGTTTGACTTGTTTTGAAGTTACGGTGATAAAGATGAACAGTTTCTGCCTTTATTCTTTCATGAATAAAATCTAAGTACAGGAAATTTTATCTCCTTCTTATGAGTAAATGTTCTAATGATTACTGTATGGCTCTAGTAAATCCTTTATAAATAGAGAGTAATTTTAAAACGTGATTATAGAAATTTAGACTACCATTTTTATAGTCTTTTTTTGCTTCCTTTGAACAGATAGAGATTTGAGATTTTTTTCATTTTCTACATACTATAACAAAGAGAAAAATAGTTAAGAAAGTTGTTCTGTAATTACACAGTTTAGAACGTAACACAGAGAACCTCCTAGGCAGGAATAATGGTGAAATTAGTCATAAAAATAAAATCTCAGACAGGCTGGGCATGGTAGCTTGAGCCTGTTATTTGAGCCCTTGGGAAGTTAAGGCAGGAGGATCACTGTGAACTTGAGATTAGCCTGAGCCAGTGAGTTTGAGACCCTGTCTCATGAAACAAGACAATAAATATATAATTATTTTTAGGAACAAAAAGGAAGAGGGGTGATTATGATCAAAGCAACATTGTAAGAAGTTCTCCAAGAACCAATTTAAAAACAAAACAACAATTTTAAGGGAACAAAAATGGAAATATGAGATTCTTACTCATTGAATTAATTGTTGAACAGAAAGAACTTATGTACTGTTCCATGATAAGAACCTGGAGCATCTTATTTTCTGATAAACTTACTTGTAACTATGGATTTTCCATAATACTTTATATATAGTCAAATGTCAAGAGAAGAAGAAAACTGAAAAACATTGCTGAGTAATCTAAATGTGGCAGATGTCTTCTCTTCTAATGTAAGTCCAGATATGAAGGTGTTCTGAATTTAGAGAGCAATGGCTTAATTAAAGTACTGTGTCTTGATGATGGAAAAGATGAGCCCAGAATAATGAGCTAGCACTAGTGAAAGCCATCAGACAACACCTGCTCAGGATGCAGTGAGTCATTGATGAATTTAAATCTAGAGCTCGTCTAGACCCCAGAGTGACGGACGGTTGGTGAGCAGTCTTCGCTCGTTCAGGCTCTTAACTTCCTTGCAGCCTGAAAGTCCAGTGCAGCTGACATACAGATGTGGGTCTTAGGGGTGCATTCTAATTATAATTTCTAATATATGTTTTCTATTGTTTTATTTTTCTACACATTACTTATAAGTAACTAGAAGTTAAAAGAGTACTTTGAGCCAAAAAAAATCAGTTAAGAAATGGTTAGTTGAATGAATATGTGTATTTGGTTATTTGAGCTCTCATATAAAGTATCTGTATGACATCTGCTGTTTATATATTGACAATTAGAAAGGTCTACCATTTCCTTTACAAATCTTGGTTATACCCCTTGATTTTTCCTCATGATTAAATAATATATTTTATTAATAACTACCCATTAAAGATATGTCTTTATCTTCTGACTTGTGAAATTTATTCTCTCTTTAGTGCCGATGAGCTCCTTCTAACAGAGATGATGTTTAATGGGCTTTTCAATGACCTTTCTGCAGAACAGGCAACTGCACTACTAAGCTGTTTTGTGTTTCAAGAGAATGTGAGTTAATATATATATAGTGTGCTTTATTGATTCACACATCATATAGTTTTGATTAGTATAATGGCTATTCATTAATAATAAGACTTGCTCATGTTTATATGCCGTAAGATGTTGTCAAGGCAAAAAGAATAACTATACTAAAATACTTTGATGTTAGATGAAATGTACTTGACATACTAACTTGTATTTCTAAACATTTCTAAAACTGCTCTTACTTTTTCAGTAACATTTATAGCATTTTGAATATTACATAATCTTTCAAATATGAAGATCAAGTATTCACAAAAAATTTATTTTATTTTTTAAGATTTATTTATTATACATAGAGTGTTCTGCCATGTTCATCTACACGCCAGAAGAGGGCACCAGATCTCATTATAGATGGTTGTGAGCCACCATGTGGTTGCTGGGAATTGAACTCAGGACCTCTGAAAGAGCAGCCAGTTCTCTTAACCTTTGTACCATCTCTCCAGCCCTCCACAAAAATGTATTGAGCACCCAGTGTTTACAGTGCATAGATCTAGACACTGGAGATACAGCAGAAACTTGCTTTGGTGGCTTATTTGTGGGTGAATGAAAACGTAGAAGAGCTGGGTAAAAATGCCTGATGCCTCAGGTTCTTGTTCTAATGTGTAGGAATAGAAAAGGCCTCCCCAGTATGAAATTTGAATTGATACCTAAATGAAAGCAAAGGACCAAATATACACATTCAGAAAGCATCACTTACCCTGCTCAGATCAGGACCAATTTTCCACCCATGGTGGCCAGAAGAAAGAAAGGAGGAAAGCGGAAACCTACACAACACTTGAAGGACGTCCTCTAGCCTCTGCACCTGTGCCCACCACGCACGCGCACACACACATACACATGCTCGTGACACCCCCATACATGGTGAGATATGATACGTTTTTTTTTATCCTGACCCATACTTAAATTCAAGTAGCTTGTCTAATTTTATTTAGCTGGTTATAGTATACTTAAATTCTGTTATCTAAATTAGAAATTAACAAATTTTACCATTGAGAAGAGCAATATTGAAGTCAGCTGGTTATGGTGGCACATGCTTTTAATCCCAGCACTAAAGAGGCAGAGGCAGGTGGATCTCTGAGTTTAAGGCCAGCCTGATCTACATACTGAAACCAAAAAGTATTAAATGATTATTTAATTAAACTTTGAACTGCCTTATAATTGATTAAACAACTAGAAGTACCTGGGTAAAAATAAAATTAGAGACAGTATTTTAAATGCCCATCCTACATTTTCATTCTCTGCAAACTTTGCTATAAACTAAACTGTTTTATAATGAAGCTATGACTAAACTATTGACAATGGCCACACAACTCTTTACAGCATTGGCTCTCTTCTGTGCTTCCATGTCTAGTCACAGAAACTGCCAAGTGAGCAGAGCAGTGTTCTCTGAAATAGGACAAGTGAGGATGAGAAGACTGTGTGTGTGTGTGTGTGTGTGTGTGTGTGTGTGTGTGTGTGTGTGTGTTTGAAAACTCAAAGTTGATTAGAAAATTTAAGTGCTAATGATCTAAGTCTTAGAATTTGGTGTGAAGGAAAATAAAAAGTTTTGCTTCCTTTCTCTAGCAAGTAGTACTTTGAGCACGAGTTTTCATATTTCATATTCTTTCTCTTTGTCACAGTCTAGTGAGATGCCCAAATTAACAGAACAGTTAGCTGGACCACTTCGACAAATGCAGGTAAGCTGGTGACTATACAGGATTACCAGGTTAACCACGGCACCGGAGCACTCCACAGAGTGAATACATTTGCTATCAGTTGTGTCGTTGAGTCGATTTTATTAGCCTTTTTATTTTCACTTTAGTAGTCAAGCAGTTAAGCATCTGCTTTCACTATTGTAACAAATTGTGTGGACTTTATAAGTGCAGATTTAAAACTAAATAATGTGAATAAGGTATACTGACTGACAGTCTATTATTTTTCTTCCTCGGTATTACCCATGATAAATTTTTTTTTAGAGTTTATGTGTACAGGTGTTTTGCCTGTGTGTCTCTGTGTACACCACATGTGTTCAGTGCCTGTGCAGGCCAGAAGAGGGCATCATATATGGCTTTCCTGGACCTGGAACTGCAAATGGTGTTTAGCCACTGTGCCTGTACTAGGAGTTGTACCCAGGTCCTCTGGAAGAGCAGTCAGTGCTCTTAACCACTGAGTCGTCTCTCCAGCCACCATCTTCCTCAATATTAAAAAATAACATTTAGTTGTAGTATTTATTAGCTTTCATTTTCAGAAGTAATTTTAAATATTTACTTATTATTATTATTATTATTATTATTATTATTATTATTTTGGTTTTTCGAGACAGGGTTTCTCTGTGTAGCTTTGCACCTTTCCTGGAACTCGCTTTGGAGACCAGGCTGGCCCCGAACTCACAGAGATCCGCCTGCCTCTGCCTCCCGAGTGCTGGGATTAAAGGCGTGTGCCACCACCGCCCGGCTTTTTATTATTTTTTAATCATATGTATGGGAGGGGTGGCATGCATGTGAGTGCAAGTATCCACAGAGGCCAGAGGAGGGCATTGGATTCCCTGCAGCTGGAGTTAACGGGGTTGTAACCACTTGATGGGGTTCTGGAAACCCAGCTCAGATTCCCTGAGGAGCAGTGAGCCCTTTAATTACTGCACATCTGGAGCCCTTGATCTCCTTTGAAGACACTTAGAGGTTGTTAGGTGTGCCCCTGGTAAGTGTGCTGAGTTGGAGGACTTGCAGAAATGTTCAACTGGCACAGAGGTTATGCATTCCCTGGAGACAGCCCAGCACGGTGACTGATGCCGCCGCAGGAAGGCCTGGCTGTGTGACCGCTTGTGCGCATGAGTACTGTGCCTGTTAGAAGCAGGACATCCACCTTACAGAGACAATCCTGAAAGTCTGGACTCTCCTAAAACAAAAACGATTTTGTAGAACCCTGGCTTCAGAAACCTTTAGGGATATGGGAGGTATTATTCAGTAAAGAATTCTCACTCTGTCCTTTATTCTTCAAAGGAATGTGCTAAAAGGATTGCAAAAGTTTCAGCAGAAGCGAAACTGGAGATTGACGAAGAAACTTACCTAAGCTCATTCAAACCTCACTTGATGGATGTGGTGTATACCTGGGCAACTGGAGCCACATTTGCTCATATCTGCAAAATGACAGATGTCTTTGAAGGTAGGGTTATTATCGAGGTTATTGTACAAGGTAAATGATGTTACCAATGAAGTATGATGGCAGTGTGACTTAAAGCTTCATCTCTTTTTTAAGTGATTTTATGATTATTATTTTACATCCCGACTGCAGTTTCCCCTCCCTCCTCTCCTCCCAGTCCCTCTTCTCCTCTCCTCTGCCTTCCCCCCTCCCCCCCATCCACTGCTCTTCTGTTTCTATTCACAAAAGGGCAGGCCTCCCATGGATATCAACCAATCACGGCATACATATCAAGTGGAAGCTTCATCTCTTAAACTCTGCTATACTATGTATCATCTCTACGCACCATGAGAAAACTCACGCTCAAAGAATGATGAGGTCTTTACTAGCACATAATAGACAGCAACAACTGAGTCTGTGAAAAGAAGGAGGCGTAACAGATTTGTGAGCCTGCCTTAACACACGGGCATCTAGGTCAGTGTACAACAGAATTTGTGTGTCACAGGTACCAAAGCAGTGAAATGATGGTGCCACCACTTCTGTGTTGCCCAGCTTATTTACAAGATGAGGATGAACTTAATGCTCATTTGCTACATAATAACAGCAAGAATTACTAACACAAGCGTTCACGTGTATGCAACGTGTCTGCAACGTCTGCTTCTCCAAGAAGTCAAAAGTGACATGTAACAATAGTGATGCACAGCAGAGATAGGTATTGTTTTAAAGAAATAGCCAGGTGTGGTGGCACACACCTTCAATCCCAGCACTCAGGAGGCAGAGCCAGGTAGATCTCTGTGAGTTCGAGGCCAGCCAGGGCAACATGGTGAGACCCTGTCTTGAGAGTGGAGGGAGCAAAAGATTTAGTTGAATTGTTTTGTGGGTGTTTGTTGTTGTTGGGTGGTTTTTTTTTGGGCGGGGGGAGTAGGGGGTGGTTCGTTCTTTCTTTCTTTGAAATCCGGGGGCTTGGAAAGGCGGATTCATGCATGTGGTGGTGCCTGCTGTATAGGCTCAGAGACCTGAGTTTGGATGCCCGGCACCCATGTAGAACTCCAGGCCAGCAACACACACCTGCAGTCCCCCCAATGGGAAGTGGGAAGAGAAGGGCCTCTGCAGCTCCAGAGCTCCGTGAAAGACCCACCTCCAAAAATGAGGTGGAGCAGGCGGTAGTGACGCATGCCTTTAACCCCAGCACTTAGGAGGCAGAGGCAGGCCGATCTCTGTGAGTTCGAGGCCAGCCTGGTCTACAGAGTGAGTTCCAGGACAGCCAGGGCTACACAGAGAAACCCTTTCTCAAAAAAACCAAAAATAAAAAAAATGAGGTGAAGAACAGTTGAGGAAGATACTAGACATCAACCTCTAGCTCTACCAGGTAGTGTGTCTTCAGTATCACAAGCAAAAACCCTAGTGTGCTGTGTTCGAACAGTATCTCTTCCTAAAGAGTCTCAACATTCTTCTTAGAAAGTGCCAGGGTTTTTACATACTGAACTTGAGCAATAACTGTAGAGTTCTTCAAACATTAACTGGGCCAGTTACCTGTAGTAATCACAGCCACGTGTTAAGGGATGTCTTACTCAAGAAAAAGGTTTATATTGAGATCTATTTGAGGAACTTTAAAAACACATAAGAAATTATTTACTTGGTTGCCTTGAAAAATGGATAGGGTGTTTATTTTATCAAACTAAGTTTGAGTGACTAGATGAGCTGATGCTTAGGATTTCAGTGCACCCATCCAGGTAGATCTGGTAAACTTAAACTAGCTGTTCCCAATGTCTGACAGGCATTTGCCTTCAGGAGATCCTTATGAATTACCTGTGGAAGCTGTTTCTTCTTCTGCCTGTTGTGGATCCTGAGGCAAATGCTGTGCAGTGCGTGTTCTCCCAGGGGTGTCTGTAGGGCAGTTGTACCCTTTCCTAGGACAAGGTACTCAGTCTTGGAAAGGACTTCTGTTGAGAATAGTAGAGTAATGTTTTACTTATGTGCATTGTTTGTGTTTAAACCGTGGTATACATTTAGTACTAGATGACTTAGTAAGCAGTGCTTGATACTTAGTTGATGAATAATTCTGAGACTCTAATAGGAATCAAGTACTATGCTAAGTACAGTACAGGCTACATCTCTGCCTTCAAGGAAGAGTTGGCATAAGCTGGGATTGGTGAGTAGCTGCATGACTTATGTGGAATCCTAACCATGGACCAAAGAGCAGCAATTAGGCAGGGTGTGAACCTCAGTGATGTAGAAAGCTGTAGTTTAGGTAGAAATAGTCTCTGAGTAAATTGCTTTCTGTCCCTATGAGAGTGATTTTGTTTTGTGCCTTCCTCCAAGTAAGGCTGTACATAGGAAAATGCTCTTCTATAGAGAAGCATGCAGTTCCATGTACTCATAATAGGTCAGTCAGTTGTGCCTGTGCACATCTTTAAAGTTTTTATTGTAGAAAGAAATGCTGATACATGTCATAGTAGAGATGAGTCTTAAACAGAATCTGTTAGAAGAGACAGATGATTTTATTCATGAAAAATGTTAAAATAGGCAGGTCTGTCGAGACAGAAAGCTAATGATGGTTGCCGTAGCTTGTGGGGTCAGAATTGGGTGTGATGGCAGGACTTTTGAGGAGGGGATTAAAATGTTCAGAATTATACAGTGTGATAGTTACACAGCCTCTAGTGAACTTACATGCCTGACTTAGATAGCACTCAGTGAACGCCCCAGTTCTCACCTGGTGGAGGTTCCGAAGCATTGAAAAGACATTGCTTACAGAATGTACAGGCAGAGAGGCTTGGAATGGTGGACTTATGCTAGCATATTTACACTTATTTGGAAAAGAAAAGGCAGTGACCAGCACAAATTTAATTTCTGGAAGGACCAGAAGAAAAGATATCAGCACTAGTTAATACCAACTTGAGATAGTGTGGGAACGAGGTCCGTGTTTGGGCTTTGTCTTTGTTTAGCTGGTTCTGACTGATGAGGCAGGATGCTGGGAGTGAGGCAAGTCTTGAACTACATGGAGCTGCGGGAGGTTGGGAAGATGTTAGATGATTCACTGTTCAACAGCAGTCTCCACTAACCCCAGGGGAGCGGCCTCTCTGCTGCTGGGGCTGTGGAGAGTCGGTGTTTGGGGGTGTGCACAGCGATCTGTTTCAGAGACTCTGGACCGGAACCAGAGCCATTGGCTGTGCGGCCTGTACCCAGTGCCCCGTTCTCCCTGTTCTCTTGTTAGTTGTGTCCCAACCAGATACCCACCAGTGATTCCCAGTGTGAGTCCTGACCCGGCTGTGTTTGCTTGCTTTAGTTTTTACACGTTGTCTGAACTTACTTATAATGCTGTGGCTCCTGATAACTTTGGCAGGTTCTGCTTAACATTCCTTACCTATATTTGTAGAAATAGTAAAACCACGTTAGGTTGTGGTTTTGGTACACATGTGAAGTCGTTTAAAACAAGGGTGTGGGAGTACCTCGCTTATGATGCCATATGGAGCGGAAGACTGAACGATTCTGCATTGCCTGTGAACTCATTCTGCTCCTTTCCAAAGCGCCGGCCGTGCGCCTCAGTTTAAACCACTACCTAATTTAATTTTGAATAGTTTACATGAACATTTAATGTCAGGGTTGCATGCTTATTGCCTCTTCTGTCCCAGCTCCTTGGTTTCTCCAGAAGCTTCTGTGAGTGCGTTTCTCCTTTCCTTCTGAGGTAGTAGCAGAGCCTGTATCCCTAACCCTGAGAACCCGAGAGCCAGTGTGTATCAGTTCCTGTTGTGCTGTGGACTCCTGCACAGCACTTTACACCGTTTCATTTACAGCGTGCAGTAACCCCGTCAGGTCTCCTTATACCAGACGGCTGACGATTCTGCAGGTTAATGAAGGAGATTTGGAAGGAAAGGTGAAGAGGTAAACTTCCTTGGAGAGTGTATAAGTCAGAGCCCTGCGTGTTCTCAGAAGGCTACATTCCTAGCGCTTTTATTTTATTTATTTTTATTTTTATTTTTTTCATTTTAAGACAGGGCCTTGGGCTGGAGAGATGGCTCAGCAGGTAAGAGCACTGGCTGCTTTTCCAGAGGTCCTGAGTTCAATTCCCAGCAACCACATGGTGGCTCACAACCACCTATAATGGGATCTGATTCCCTCTTCTGGTGTCCCTGAAGACAGGTCACTCATATACATTAAATCAATCAATCAATCAATCAATCAATAAAGACAGGGTCTTGCTGTGCAGTCCTGGCTGACTTCACCCTCCCGAGTAGCGGGGATTACAGACATTGTGCACTGTAAGATTTACAGTTTGGAACTACTGAGCTGAGTACCTGTAGGACCTGCACTATACCTCAGTGATCTTCTTTATTGACAGTAGCATCTGACTAGACTGGCATTGTCTTTAGTTTTTGTAGCTATGGCCTAATTTTAAATATTGAGAACAGCCTTCATGTATTTGAATTACAGTGGTAGCCATCTCTCCAAGTGGAGCGCACCAATACTAGCACTTGGAGCTGAGGCAGAACTGTGGTTCGGCCTTCCCCTTCCATGTGCTTGCTGCGTGTGCTTTAGTCTCTTCAGTGGGAACCTTTCTAGCCTCCTATTAGTCTCTTCAGTGGGAACCTTTCTAGCCTCCTGTCTCAGCACAGGCTTCCAGACACCATTGAGAGAGACGTGCTTTAGTTGTCCTCTTGTAGACCAGTGACTGAGCATTCTCCTTCATCGACCCAAGTTCATGAGGGCAGCAGTGGTGGTGCCAACCTTTACCAGCCTTCTAGCTCATGAAGGTCTAAGGTTCTTCCATGACTGAGCCCCAAGGTTGAAAGGAACCCACTGCTGTAAAGGAAAGCCAGTAGACATTCCTCTCGTTCAGACTTGGAGGGCTGTGCCAGAATTCACACCCCCCGCAGCTCCCCCGCACTCCCACCCCGGCAGCCAGCCACCCTTTTTGGGGGCAGGGTATTACCATGTACCTCTGGCTGGCCTGAGACTCACAAGAGCTCCATCTGCCCCCTGAGTGCTGGGATTTAAAGGCATGTAACTCTTGATACCTGATCCTAGATCTATTGGTGTTAGCCTGACCGTGAAAAGGCACTAACCGCCTTTGTCTCATCAGTAAAATAGCAATAGCAGTGCTGGGAATGGCCTACATGGAAAGTGTCCTCTGTGACTGTATCCTGTTACACATACTAGTAATAGAAACAAAAAAACTGTTTGTTTTTCAAATTTTCCCAAGTCTTGAAACAGTTGATTAGGGTCACAGGAGTCGCCTCACTCACAGGAAGTAAAATGTAGGTAGATATCGCTTAGCCGCATCCTCATTCTCTGGAGGCTGCTGTGGAGTGAACATTGTCCTTGGGGAAAACTTCCCATGTGAGCCCTTCAGGTAGATCCCCTTTCTAGGCTCAGATAGATTAGGAAGCAACAGGGATTCTTCTTCCCTCTGCCTTATTAGTCATCACCTGGGTCAGTCTGCTGACTTGCTTCCTCTGTAGTTTTGCAAAAGTGCTCTGCTGAAGAAAACTTCAGTACCCTATCCAAAGCTGTATTTCTTTGTTATTTTAAATATGTGCGTATTGCTGGGGGTATGGGTAGTTATATGCACATAGACATACAGGTGCCCAAGGAATTCAGAAGTGTGTCAGATCCCCTGGAATTGGAGTTATAGGTGGCTTTGAGCTGCTATGTGGATGCTGGGACTCAAACTTGGGTCCTCTGCAAGAGCAGGGTGTGCTCTTAACCACTGAGCCCTCTCTCTAGCCCAAGAGCTATGTTCTATAATCTCAGAATGATGTCAGACCTTCCTAGGAACAGTAGTAAACTGTCAGCACTGAGCATTCACTGTGTGTGTCTACACACTACTTCACGAAGTCTTTCCCACGAAAACTTGTTAGTGTCCTTTGGTTGGCTACTGTTCTCAGATTGTAGACGGCATGGCATGGCTGAAATATGCCCACATCCTTCTACCTCAGGAACTCTCCTGAGTAGAAATTCTCTCTAGGCTTCCTTTACAGTTTCCCAACCTTCATTGCTCTCCTTGAGCATCTGTCTCAACTCCAGCCCAGCTTTCCATCGGTCCTCTTCAGGAGGAGGGCTGAAAGCCCCAGGCACCTTTTTGTCCAGAAGTCACCTGCATGGGCCTTTACTCTTCCTCTTCAGTTCAACTTCTCTGTTGTTCTGACTCCCAAGGTCATGTTAATTCTTTGTCATCCTCCTAAATCAGATCCTTTCTGCTGCTGCTCTAGCATATAAACTTGCTTAAATTTCTTCTATTTTTTTAAGTTTGTTCTGCCTATATATGTGTATGTGTGCCCCATGTGTGCAGTACCTGAGCAAGCCAGAAGAGGGCATCAGATACCCCCCATGGGAAGTACACAGGCCTGTGAACTGCCATGTAGGGGCTGGGAATTGAACCTGGGTCCTCTGGAAGAACAGCTAGTGCTCTTAACTGCTGAACCATATCCCCAGCTTTACTGCTTATATTTCTTGCCTATACCTCCTACTACCAACACAACAGTGGCTAAAAACATAGTTCTGAGCTTATTACCTACCCCTGGGGTAATGATCCTGGACAAATTGTCAGTTTGTACCTGTTTACTTGGAGGGTAGCCTTGTTTTGAGACTTAGCATAATGCATGTCTTCCAGCACTGAATGAGAGTCTGGTGCTGTTATCCCATGCTTTCTTAGTATTTATAGTGTCGTCTTTATCCTCGTCACATCTCTGGGAAGGACTATGGTTGTACAGTTCTGGTGCTGCTATTTAGTGCAGTTACTGTTGTTGTTAAAGACTGTCAAGCATGCAGAGTGAAGAACCTTTGTCTGACTTTTGTTTCTTAACGGTTCCTTAAAACATGCTAATATAAGTTTTCTGGGTTAGTTGGTTTGTACTACCAGCATTGAACATTTCTAGCAAAAGTTTAAAGCCAATAATTTAGTATTTATAATATTTGAAGTGTAACTGAATTGTAATATACTTATCTTAGAAATCCCAGGTAAATAATTTTATGTGAATTAATCTGAGTAGACATTGTGAATTCTTTTTTTTTTTCCTCCCAAATACTTTATATATGCCATGGTATGCATGTAGAGGTAAAAGGAAAATTTCAGTACTCAGTGTTGTTATTCCTCTGTGGCTTCCATGGATCAAATTTGGGTCTTCAGGCTTCGGGGGCAGGCGTGAGTGCCTTTTTCCCAGTGAGCCAAGCCTCTGGTCTGACCTAAATTCTACCTCTGGCCTTGGTCAGTTTGTGTATGGAACTTCTCAACTTTCTCCTTTACCTCATTGCAGACTAGGGATAACAATAGTACTTACCTCGTGGAATTGTGAAGCCCTAATGAGAAATTCACAAACTACAGAGCACAGGCCTGCACAGCATCAGTGCCCAGGAAATGGTGTACAGCACCAGCTTTCCTCAAACATACTCAACCTGATTTTATCCTGTCTTCTAAACATTCTTTACTCTCCCAACATGTAAGAAAGCTTTTGGGATTATCGAAGATGTCCATATACATGAGGCTGAAGTTATCACTCTTGATCAAGTTCTGATGTCTGTAGTTACGGAATTTGCCTATTCTGGCATATGTATGGCTTAAATGTGAGCTATTC
This sequence comes from Peromyscus attwateri, assembly GCA_902168425.1. NCBI lineage: Eukaryota > Metazoa > Chordata > Mammalia > Rodentia > Cricetidae > Peromyscus > Peromyscus attwateri. Next base: position 24,188 of record CABHPP010110971.1, on the reverse strand, counting down.
TCTATAGGCTTATGCATTGGGTCTCCAGATGCTGTTGCTGCTTGTGAAGTTGTAGGACCTGTGGGAGCAGAGGGTGTTGATTCATCCTGGCCCTCCTCCCCGCCCTCTCTCCTGCCACCCAGATCCACATAGATGGGAACATGCTTGTGGGGAGTGGAGGAAGCCCTGAGTGAATCTGTATTGTTGACATGAACACAGACATGTCAAGGATCCCAATGCCTCAGACTCATGGAAAGGCAAAGCCGTCTTCTTCAGGTGAGCTCAGAGGAATGGCAGAGCCTTTTTTACAGATGTGTTTACAGATGCTTGGCTAGTGTGTGCAGGAAAACAAAAAACAAAAAGGCTAGCACACAGCTTCCTCCTCCCAGATGACTGCATCCGGATGCTGCTCCCCTAGAGACTACCCGAGTTTCCAGATTATCTAGTGGTGCCCTCCATCAGAGAGCACAGCCCACCCAATCCCAGCTATTCTGTGTTTGTCTTCTTCATCCCCAGAGTGCCACAGTCATGTTCCCAGGACCAAAGTCATGACATGGTACATGCTTGCTCAGTCATACCTGGTGTGACTTCTCCATGATGGACTTCTAAGCCATAAGCCAAAATAAATCTTTCCTTCCTTAGTTAAGCCAGGTCTTTTAGCACAGCAGTGAGTAAGCCATAGTTAACTACCTTTTGCTTTTGACTCATTTAATGAGCTTTCTCACCAGGAGCCAAGTAACTTCACAAAAGTTGTGTATTACAAATAGACTTTAGTTGTCTTCTTTCAAGTGAGACAAATCCTCATTTTAAATGCTATTTATTGGGACTTAGGGATGCAGCTCAGTAGTAGAGCTCTCATGGAAGGTCCTGGGGTTTGACCTCTAGTACTGTTTGGAGACAGGGTCTCATTATGTAGCCTTGCATGGTACTGATTATGTAGACTAGGCTGGCCTCAAATTCAGAGCTCCTTGAGTACTGGGAGAGACTAAAGCTGTGCACCACCACACTTAGCTTCCCTGTTTTTATCCAGCTTTGGGTTGTATCTCAGTTATTTATCCCACTTGGACATGCTGGAACATAATATGGAGGATATAAGCACTAAGAAGGATCCTTAGCATTGATCAGTGATTAACATTTACCAGTTTTCATAATAATGAACTATTCAGGGTTACAAGAAGTCAGAGTATGGCCGCCTTTCTTGCAGCTTACACTTAAGCTAAATGATGCTCCTAATGTAGTCTGGACATTACAGTGAAATCTCAGATCTCACCGTAAGATCACACTGGGAGAAAGGCCAGGGCTCTCCCCACACAAGTCTAACAAGTAGCACTGTCTACAGCTTCAGCTTTGATAGGTACTTGTTCCAGATTTGCAATCTGTAGGGAAAGACTTGTCTCCTCTCTGCTACTTCTAAGACCACACTGTAAAGAAAACATTGAGGAAGCACGCTAACCCTGTTCTCCACAGCTAGTGCCTGGGTATCCAGAATCCTAAGTAGGGTTCACTCAGGGTCCTGGTAAGTGGTACTTTGTTAGGCTTTTGTGCACTGTCTCCAGAGACCTGGTGATTCTTACAGGCTCAGTGCTGCCATGCTTGCCAACCTTCCTCAGGTTGTTCTCTTTTCTGCCAGGGCATTGGTTACCCACTCTAAAAACATGCCAGTGTGTCCTTAGATTATGTCTTTTACTGCCATTAATCCAAGTTGGGGATTAACGAAAGCTTTTCATGTTCTCCTGCTTTGCATCTTGACAAGTGTTTTCCTATTCCTGGTTGTACTTCCTTTTCTGTTTAGGCAGCATAATTCGCTGTATGAGGCGCCTGGAAGAACTGCTTCGACAGATGTGTCAAGCAGCAAAAGCCATTGGAAACACAGAGCTGGAGAACAAATTTGCTGAAGGTCAGTATTTAGTTTATAAGCCTCTTCTGATCATTTAGGCAAATCTTGAGACTTGGGCCTCTGGCACAGCTTAGAAGGAAATTCTGAGGGGTCTTGGCCAGACTGTCATGGAAGGTCAACTAACAGTATGTACATAAAATTGGAAGGTTTATGTGGGACATTTTTGGGATTTTTGTTTTATACACAGATTCCCATTTACATATTTATTAAATACTGGGTGTCCAGCATTGTTTTAAGAAATGTAAGAGTGGACATAAAAGTGCAGTTAATGGAGCTTATCTTACAGTGTGAGGGAGATAAATAAGTCAATGCTCATTAAGTCTGCAAGAAGGAAGTAGAAAAAGACAATAGCCTAAAGACCTCCACAGGGATGACATTGAAGGCCTTTTCTGCAGACTCAGAATGTCTGAGCAGCAGCAGGAGGCTAGTGTGCTTGGAGCAGAGCGAGTACAGTAGGGATTGACGGGGATGGAAATGGCCAAGTTTGGAGAGTAGCAAGGAGGATATAGGGAGACCAGGTTAGGAAGGATGGCTAGACTGTAAACTGGGGGTGGGGAGTTGGGAAGCATGCTTGCTGTTCATAAATAGCTTGTCATCTCCACATCTCTACCTGTATCTCGGCCAAGACAAGGCAGGCTATAAAGTCAGTCCATGCTAGTGATTTCTAACTTACATGTTGTACCACACTGAGTAGACTGTTGATATAAAGAGTTTAAAAATGTGTATACTTGTCCTGCTTTAGTCTAAAAGTTTCCCATGTCTTCTGGTATAAAGACAACGGCTGGATCATCTACTTCTGATACCTTAAGTAGCCACTCATCCACACCACACTGAGTGTAGTTGACAGTCAAAAAGTTCTTCAGTGACTCTGAAGTCTCTTAAGCTAAGAGCTTTTATAGTCCACGTTGTTCTCTTACCAGTTTAGTAAGGACTGAGCTGTAAAATCCTAGTACAAGGAAGTTATGCTTTATGGTCTTGAAAGTTTAAGCATTATTTTCTTTTTCCCTTAGGAATCACCAAAATCAAGAGGGATATTGTATTTGCCGCCAGCCTCTACTTATAGAGTTCAACATTAATCACCATCTGCCTGATTACAGCTGACTGTAACTGCTTACAAGTGCCCAAGTGGTTCTTCCACCAAGAGTTGTTTCAAGCATTTTATTATATTTAAATCAGATATCATTCTAAAAAGGCATGTAACATACACATTTGTACATAGCATCTTTCAATTAAAAAATGTACAGGTGGGGCAGTGTTTTTAGTGGAAGGCTTGAATATTTGTTTAAATCGGGCTATTAGATACTCGTTGTGTTATATACACAGGTAAAGTAGGTAATCCAAGAGGTATAGCAGCAGTCCTTCAATGGCCTATACACCAGAAAGTAATACGCATCCTCCTGCCCGCCGCCTTCTAGCGGTTTCCTTCAGAAAGCTGACCAGTTCCCCATACTCTTCAAGGCTGGTGATTATTTGAGTACACGTTTGAGGTGGTGGTTTCATGGAGAGTCGTGTGTGAGTCGTCCTCTTTCCTTTCTGCATAAGGATGTCTGCTCTTGAAGAAATCGGATACATACACAGCCTGTATAGAACAGGGCAGAATTTATATAAATTTAAAAATCATATCAAAATTTCAGGGAGCAGTTAGGAGCATAAAATAAGAGTTGGCTAGGCTGGTGTAGTAGTGTATGCCTTTAATCCCAACCCAGGAGAGGCAGGTGGCTCTCTGGAATTCCAGACCAGCCAGGGCTACATAGTGAACCGCTATCTCAAAAAGAAAAAAATGGCTAAAGAAAATCTTTAAAAAAAAAGTTGCTTTTTAGTTTATGTCTTTAGTAAATAGCTTCATTCAGCTAACACTTAAAAAAACTCATTAAATGAATCAGTTTTCAATTCATGCAAAAAGAAACTTGTTTATTATAACAATAGACTTTAGCAATAAAAACACTAAGAATTTACAACACTAAGAATTTACAACATTCACAAAGAAGTAACCTGATTTTTACCTATCTGACCTAGCCTGCAAAAGATTTTATTAACATTGAGATTCTTTACCATGCCTTTAATCCCAACACTTGGGAGGTAGAGGCAGGCGGCTCTCTGTGAGTTCCAGGATAGTCAAGGCTACACAGAGAAACCCTGTCTTGAAAAAACAAAAAACAAAACAAGCAAAAACGGGATTCTTGGAATTACTGGGCCACATTGTCTCCCCTGGGAGGTTTCTCTGGGGATTTTCACATGTCGAGCAGTGTCAGCACGCAGGAGGCTACTGTGTGTACTTACAACTAATATTGCAACCACAGCTCCTTGGATGAGTCCAACCAGCACGTCACTCCAGTGGTGTTTGTAGTCAGAAACTCGAGAAAGGCCCACATATATGGAAAAAGCAACAAGACCAAACTGCAGTGTGGGGCGTAAGAGTCTTGCCCAGTCTCCCTTCATCCTGGCTTGAAGATAAAGCTAACAGAAAGGGGAGGGGCGGGGAGAATAGTTCATTTATCAAGCAAGCTGAAAACTTGAGTATCATCACTTCACCTCTAAAGTGTTGGCATTTAGATTATCAAAATATTTGCATATGAAATAGAACTTTAGTTACTACTTTAAAGGACATCCCACCCCTCCCCACCCCGCCACAAATACTGCCCCAGAGCTTGTATTTGGAAGAATTTATTCCCTAAAGTGTGAAGCAGGGCTTCACTGTGACTGTAGACAGGGTTTCACGGTAGTCCTTCCTCCCCCTGTAGCTTGAGCTACAATTCTGGTAGTGTACAGGGTTGCCATTTGCTCCTAGTCTTGGGGTCAACTGTTAGAATTCAGGCAAGAGTTGGCCCTTGCTCTAGGCCAGACTTCTGGTTCCTGCCCAGCACATCTAAGGACTGTTTGCTTAGCTTACCAGTTTACCCAAGAGTTCTGCTATCCTCAAACAACAGCAACTGCAACTAAATAAATGATCTACCCAAGTAAATACAATAACCTGCCCAAATAAGCAGTGTGGGTTATAATGCAGTCGGGATCAGCAAAGCAATGTGCTCGTCCCCTAACCTGTTACCTTTCTATACTTGAGGACATTCCCCATGATTCTGGCACATAAATACCTGAAATTTTTCATAGAGAAGGAAATCTTCAGTGAAAATCTTATTTTAAAAGCAAAAAAAAGACCCAAACAACAACAAAACTATACTTCTTCTAGTTATTTAGTTATAGGTGGTAATAATGGTGTATCCTTGTAATCCTTGCACTTAAGGAGGATGGAAAGTTCCAGGCCATCTAGGATACAAGACCCTGTGTCATGACACCATCACCCCTACTTACACGCCTAAAAAGAAAAAAAGGATAATTTTCAACATCTAAAAAAAAAAATCTGCAGGCGCTGGGTGGTGCACGCCTTTAATCCCGACACTTGGGAAGCAGAGACAGACCAATCTCTGTGAGTTTGAGGACAGCTTGGTCCACAGAGAGAGTTCCAGGACAGCCAAGGATACACAGAGACCCTTCTCTTGAGAAACCAAAAAATAAAAATCTGCTGGCTAAGAGGGGATAGCTCAGTGTGCTGGCTAGTTTATAACTAACACAAGCTAGAGTCAGTCACTGGAGGAGGAGGAAACCTCAATTGGGACAATACCTCCATAAGATCGGGCGGTAGGCACGCCTGTAGGGCACTTTCTTAATTAGGGATTGATGGGGAGGGCCTGGACTATTGTGGGTGGTGCCATCCCTGGGCTGTTGGTCCTGGGTTCTGTAAGAAAGTAGGTGGGGCAAGCCAGTAAGCAGCACCCCTCCATGGCCTCTGCATCAGCTCCTGCCTCCAGGTTCCTGCCCTGTTTGAGTTCCTGTCCTGATGTCTTTTGATGAACTGTGATGTCGAATTCCTCCTCAAGTTGCTGTGGCAACGGTGTTTCAACACGGCAATAGTAACCCTAAGACAGTTTGTACAACACTTGCTTTGGAAGCATTAAGGCCACAGTTGGGTCCCCTTAGCACCCACATAGAAAAGCCATGCACGGCCAGGCGGTGGTGGCGCACGCCTTTAATCTCAGCACTCGGGAGGCAGAGGCAGGCGGATCTCCGTGAGTTCGAGGCCAGCCTGGACTACAGAGTGAGATCCAGGAAAGGCGCAAAGCTACACAGAGAAACCCTGTCTCGAAAAACCAAAAAAAAAAAAAAAGAAAGAAAGAAAGAAAAGCTATGCACAATGGTTTGCATTTGTAATTCCAGAGCTAGGCTTGCAGAGGTCCTGGCCAGCCAGTCTACCTTACTGATGGCCGCCTGGCTCAAAGGATGGGACAGCATTCCTGAAGATGAGACCTAAGGTTGTCCTCCCCTAGCGTCCACGTGTCCACAGGCACTTATAGAACTAGAATCCGTTCAGTGACTTATGACTGGACTAAATACTGTCCTCCCAACCATCCACACGGTACAGCAAGTGCAGGTGTGAACAGTTACAAAATGCCATACAGTCGTCTGAGTACTGCTGCTCTACAGAGCCCCCCCCCCTTGGTGTTTAAGAGTCTCGTCTCAACATCACTTCATTATTTCCGCCTTCATTACAGAGTTCATTTTAAAGAGGAAGTTTCTAGACGACAGCTGAAGCCAAGTTCTGGGTAGTGTACGAACATCCAGCTGTCAGCAGCAGGGTGTTCCTTTCCAGACAATAAAAACATCTAAGAATTACAAATACTTGCAAATCAAGGAAGGAAGGATTTTATCCATCTCTGCTGGGAGGGTGGGCATACAACACCTCTAAATGAAATGAGGAAGATCCATTTTTGTATATCTTGACATGAGAGACCCAGAGATGGGACTGGAAAGAACATTCCCTGCTCCAAAATCCCTCTTAGCAAATACATCCCTTCCTTCCAGAGAAGCCTGCAGGCGCGTTAAGTGTTATTTTTGCAGAATTTTACTCCCCAGCTACCAAGGGAAAGAACGTTCACGATGGGTCAGTAGTCAAGCAAGTTCCAGCACACACTGGAACATTCTCTTCCAGGTCCACCTACACTAGTGTTTCCCCACTGGCAAAACATTGACTGGACCCGGAAATCACTTCACTGGGCTGTCTACATCAGTACCTTTAATAGTAACAGTAATGATGATAGAAGGAACACCAGAGCCTGGTGCTCTGTCATCCCTGTTATCACAGGAACACTCTAGAACTCCAATGAGATGTGCATTTCCAGGAGATGGTTCAGAATGGAGAAGGCCAAACAAAAACCCACTTCACCACACTAGACATTCCTCCCTCCCTGACTTTCCGTCTACACATAAACCACAGAAGGCTGTGATAATGGGCGCCAGGCAAGCGGCAAGTCTCACAAGGAAACCGCCGTGAGGATTTCCCTTTCCTTCCCCATCACTCTAGTTCAGTGGTTCTCAACCTAATGCTGTGACCCTTAAGACAGTTCCTCAGGCTGTGGTGACCCCCAACCATAAAATTATTTTCGTTGCTACTTCCTAACTGCTACTGTTAGGAACTGTAATGTAAATGCATTTTCTGATGGTCTTGGGTGACCCCTGTGAACGGGTCATTCGATCCCCACAGGTTGAGAACTGCTGCTCTAGTAAGCGAAACCACCTTTTCGGTGACTTAAGGCACAATCCCAGCAAGCCAAGTAGCACCAGGGAGTAAACCCAGCCAAGTTTTGGAAACCAGGAGAAAAAAAAATGGGCCTTAGGAATCAACCAAAATCCTCTAGGAACGCCTCAGGGCCAGTGGCCCTTGTGAAAATTCTCCAGGTGTGGGTTTGTGTCCAAGAAAGCAGTTATTGGCCTATCAAGCCACTCGTGAGGTAGGATTCTAGAAAATCCTGGTAAACCTTCCTGCTCCCTGCAGGGTCAAAGGTCTGTCAAGTTGGAGGAAAGGAGGGAGACAGTCTCTCTGCAGACATTTGAAGAAATACAGCCTTCTTATCTGTAACAAAGATAATCACAGATCACCCAGGCAGCTTCTTACTCTGTGGGAGAGCCCTTGACCAACCAGTGGTTCCGCCTACAAAAGATGGTGGAAGAAACTGGCCAATCCACCTACAGGCAAAGTGCAGAGGTTGGCCGGGCGGTGGTGGCGCACGCCTTTAATCCCAGCACTCGGGCGGCAGAGGCAGATGGATCTCTGTGAGTTCGAGGCCAGCCTGGGCTACAGAGTGAGCTCCAGGAAAGGCGCAAAGCTACACAGAGAAACCCTGTCTCAAAAAAAAAAAAAAAAAAAAGTGCAGAGGCCTTCCAAATTCATGCTAACAGCTAACACTGGGGCGTCCGGCTTTTTAAACATTGGAGACAATTTGGGTATTTTTCTCCATGCCTCTATTACCAAGGAATATGCCCTCAGATCCTATCACCCTATCACTAAGAGGTGATAAGGCCTTTGGCAGGCTAATCAGGTCATGGAGGCAAAGCCTTCATAAATGGGACCAGCACTCTTGTGTAAGGCTACAGCCGAAGTCAGCAGTGTGCAGCCAGGAGGAGGGGCCTCGCCAGACCCTGACTATGCTGCTCCTGCTTCCAGACAACTGGAGAATGCACTGCAGTTCAGGAGCTCTCTGATCTGTGGTAATCGATTACAGCACCCCAACCACCTGTCCTAAGGGAGGGTAGAGCCAGTCTGGGGAAACAATCTCAGAAACTATATTTTGTTTCCATTATGATACAATAATCTCACCTGAAATAGGCTTGAGCAAAACACTTTTGTAGCTCGTTTATTTCTGTTTTGCCCAATGGCTGACCTTGTTAATATTGTTATTGTCTCAGGTCCCCCCACTTCCATTGTAAATTGGAGTCAAGGGGTCAGTTATTTGGGGGGCTAAGAATGTATAGCTTAGTGGTACTTGACTAATACGTGTATATAGTGGGGCTGGGTTTGATCCCTAACACCAAAAAAGGGAGGGAGTTATTTTTAAGAGTGGAAAAATAAAAATTTTAAAATCTAAATATTTGTTTGTCCTTTTACTAAAATCCCCAAGCCCTGAACAACACTAACGACATTCTCAACACAAATACTCGCCCAACAAGCTAAACTGACGGTTTCTCCTACATTTGAGACTGAGTCTGCCCAGTAAAACAGGCATTAGTTCAGGCTTCTCTGAGCACCTCCACCATTCATGGAGATCCTAATTCACATTCGTCTTTGAGCCATGAAGTCATCACCTGCTCAGTGCTCCTCCACAGTTTGGAAACATCTTCCAGAAACAATGCTAAGTGGCCCAAGGTCAGTGCTCCATGAGCACAAGTCTCAAGGAAGGAGTGGTGTGAAGGAATACAGGTTGAAACAGGCAGGCGTCTCTACCTGAGTGGTGAGGATGCTAGGAAAGAAGGGGTGACTGCTTTTGTGAAAGATGTTAGGGGCCACGATGTAAATAAACCTCAGCAGGATGGCTCCACGAAAAACCTGATACATTTCTCACTGTCCTCTCTCATGGCCACTCGGACAGTCACAAAATTTGTGATTTTTGGCAGTCAACCGGATTCAAGGGGAGTCACAGCAAGTGCAAAGCGGCCCTGCCCGGAACCCCTCCAGCTCTGGCACTGGGGCTCCTTCCCGGCACTGAGCTCAGGGCTGGGCTGCCTGCCAGGCCACAATAGTCAAAGGACGGGCTTTCGGAGAAATTTTGTAATTGAGTTTGTAATTAATTGAATTTGTAATTTTAATTTGTAAGTGTCAGGCATCTTCAGACTTTAAATGACTCTATCTCCACCCAAACCTGGGACTGACCTATAATGCCAAGATGACCAGAGAAACAAGGTGAGTCACTGCCTCAGGAATGTGGGAGAGGGGAGGTTGTGCTGTATATAAATAGGAAAGCCAGGAGACACTGTTTGTTCAGGGATGAAGTCAAAGCTAAGCCTACATGCCAATCAAGTCCATGTCTTCTGTGTCGAGCCAGTTAAACAGCATGTGGCTGCTGTCCTCCAGGAACGCCTTGGTTTATAACACACCCAGCTAGACTTTTTTTCCCTTTGTAAGTTTGTATGCTAAGTGCACACATGTGAGCTGAAGATTTGGGTACACTTAAGAATATGGGTAGGTGCCACACTGAGGCCAGAAGTCTGTGTTGGGCGTTTCCTCTATTGCTTTCCACTTGTGTGTTCGGTGTATGTGTTTTGCTTGCGTGTACATCTGCATGCTTGGTGCCCTTAGAGGCCCGAAGGCAGTGTTGCGTCTCCTGGGACTGGAGTTGCAGACAGTTCTGAGCCACCACGTAGGTGCTGGGAATTGAACCCTGGTCCTCTGGAAGAACAGGCAGTAACCGCTGAGCCATCTTTCCAGCCTTACTTTTTGAGTCCGGGTTCTCACTGAACCTGGAGCTCTGGCCAGCGATCTCCAGAAGGCCTCCTGTCTGCCTTCACGGTGCTGCTGTTGCAGGCAAGGGCCAGCACACGCAGCCTTTTCCATGGGTGCTGTGACTGGAACTGAGGGGGTCATCCTTGCAGGCAGGCCCTTCACTAACCCAGGCCTCTGTCAAGTCACACTGACCCCGGTACCACTTCATGGTGGGAACAGATTCCCAAAGGCTCCTACATACCCACAGGGCAAACTGAGCCTCCCTCCATCTATGTGACTTCCAAGCTTTCAGGTAATCAAAAAAGCAAGTGCCCTTGATTGTCAAGAGATTCTGCAAAGCTCACAGACCATGGCCCCTTCCAAGGCCTCTACTCTTCCCCTCGAGAGTAGCAGTCACTCCACCTTTTTTCCACATGGAAATTACAAGAAAGAGTTTTAAGTGTAAAATATAAATCACTGACAGCAACCAAAACAGAATCCTACGTCTCTTTCAAGGTCAGAGACACTGACACTCAGGTCGTGAAAACAAATCACAGACCCAAGCGGGTCTGGCTGAACACTTCCAACGCCAATCACTGCAGCCCACAACCTTGTGCTTTGGACCAAGTCCTACGTGTGGGTACACCTGGCTCTGACCAGCCCAGCTTTCCTTAGTATCCTAGTTAGAAAACGAAACATGTCTGGTTCCTTTGGAACAAGAGCTAAGTTTTCCTGATAAGATAAACAGAATGTTAGAGTGTGCTGTTTGCTGTTAACTACCCTGAAGTGAGTCACCCCTCCACAGCACAGCTACAGATAGACTGGAGTGTGTGTCTTCAAAGGAAGCTCTGGTTCTGCTGAGTCGTAAGAGGAAAGCCCTGTGATTTTTCAGAATGTTGAATCCAAAAATCACCTAGTAATGGCTTGAAGTTGCGGACTTGAATGTTATATAACATCTGTAAATTTTTTTTACAGGTTTTTCAAATAAAAAAATTTAAAGTTGATTATAAATTGTTACCAAATTAACTCAACATTCATTCACATAAGATTGAATTCCATAGATAAAGCCCAGAACTCAGTCTTCCCAAGTGCTAGATTATAGACCTATGGGACTGCCCAACTATATAATGGATTATTTATCTAATCTTTAAATACTCATGTTATATTTAACATATGGTCATATTAAGGGAAAAACAGGAATCTGCAGATTTACCTGCACTAACCTATATAAAAATTTACTTACAAAGAAAATTAACATAGGACGATCAAGATGGCTGCTCAGCAGGTAAAGGTGCATGCCACCAAGCCTGACCTCAGCTCAATCCCAATGACCCACAGGGAGGAAGAGAACACAGAACAAGCTGTCCTCTGTCCTCCACGTGTACACACACACACACACACACACACACACACACACACACGTAAACATAATAAAAGACTTTTCTTTTTAAAGAAAAAACACAAAAATTCTAGCTGATGGAATGACATAAGTAATTATGTAAGTACAGAAAGAATGTTATAAAATATAACAACTGAGTTGGAGGCCAGCCTGATCTACAGAGCTCATTCTAGGAGAGCCAAAACTACACAAAGAAACCATGTCTGAAAAAAACAAAAAAATATATAAATATGTATGTGCATATATATATATATATGTAAAATATATAAACTGACTTAAAGATTCCTAGAATGTGTACTAAGTCTCCCATACTCATCTCTGGTTTAGTGAGCTGTGGGTGGCCATCTTTTCTAACTCCTCCATGCCAACTTGGAACATGGCAAGTGTGCTGACCCACAGGCTCACAGCTGGACCTAGCCAGTGCAAAGTCTCTAGGAAATGTTTCAGAAAATGGAAAGAGGACACAGCTGCTCGAGCAGTAGCCACAGCTGCTGGGCCCCAGCCCAGTGCCCTGCCCAAGGAGCACAGCAGCTCTGCACCCAGCGGTGTCGGCACACAGGGCGCCTGGCAGCTCCTGAGTGCAGCGAGCTTCCTGCCTCTTTCCTCTCGCTCCACCTGTGTGTGGAGCCCCGTCCCTGCAGACATCAGTACTTACCGCTGTAAAGAGCATGCAGTACATGGAAAACGAAGAGTGGCCTGAGTAGAAGGACAACCTAGGAGAAAAGAAGAGAAACGCTGACGTCAGTTCCTGCAAGAGAGCTTTTCCCTCCCCGTGTTGTCTTTTTCTGTTTGGTGCTTGTGATCCAACCTGGGCCTGTGCATGCCTGGCTAGACTTCTACCCGGGAGCTAGGCCTAGACTGTTCTTGACTGTGACATCTCCTTGGCTCCAGAGATCGAGGAGAAAGAGATGGAAAAGGAAGTAATCACTGGTAACTAAAGAAGACTCAACAGATGGAGCGACACCATCTTCCTGAGTTAGGAGACCCAGTGTTACAGATTAATAGCTGTGGGGGCTGGAGAGATGGCTCAGCGGTTAAGAGCACTGGCTGCTCTTTCAGATGACCCAAGTTCGAGTCCCAGCACCCACATGAAAGCTCACAACTGTCTGTAACTCGAGTTCCAAGTGATCTGACGCCCTCCTCCGGCCTGGGCAGGTACCAGGCACGAGCATGGTGCACATACATACAGGCAGGCAAAACACTCAGACTCAGAATAAAAATAGTAAAAAATATTTTTAAAAAGATCACAAGCCACCAAAAATGTAAAGATCTGAAGCAATCTCAATGAAAATTCTAGCAAACGAGCCACAAAAGACCTACAACAACAGACAAAGAAAGCTTGTTACAGTATAATACTGGCAGAGAAAAGCACACAGATTAATGAAATAGACTGAGCACCCGGCAGCAGACCCACATTTATAGAGTTACTTTATTTGCAACAAAAGTGCTAGTAAAATTTAAAATTAAAAAAAAATTAAATTAAAAAAGATGTATTTGGCTGGCAGTGGTGGTGCACACCTTTAATCCCAACACAGAGGCACGTGGATCTCTGAGTTCGAGGCCAGCCTGTTCTCTGAGTTCAAGAGCAAGTCCCAGGACAGCCAAGACTACAACAGAGAAACCCTGTCTCGATCCCCTTCCCCCAAAGATGGATTTGTCAATAATTCTGAAAACTGCATAGTCCATGGGAAAAATAAATATTCTTTCCTTACATTATACACGAAATAAATTCAAATGCTGGACTCACTGTAGGAGCTAAGCTGAAAACTGGATTTAGAAAGCATGGGAGGTTCTAGATTCACGAGGATCCCCAACCAGGGACTATGAAAGCGAACAGCACAGTGGCTCAGACACTGGAGCAGTGCTCGCCACTCGAGTCCTAGAACCTGGAGGATCGCTGGGGCTCTCTGCAAGCTAGGCTCAGGGAACCGGCTCAGCCCACTCCAGAGACGCTGGCTCCAAAGCTAAGGTGGGGTGTAACTGAAGAAGGCATGCAGTGCCGACCTCTCCCTCCACGAGCACACAACAACATCACACAGACAAGCTCTTAAAAGTTTACGTTTCTATACTTCAAGGAGTATCAGTGAGAAAAAAGGCAGCGATGCAACAGATTTGGAGAAAATATGTCAAAACATGTCTCCAAAATGCCATGTGTAAGAATAAGTAACTCACAACTCAGGAGAACAAGGGACCCACTTTTTTTTAAAACAAAAAACAAGAGCTGAGCAGAGATTTCCCAGATGACAGGCCGGACAGGACAAAGCCACATGCAGACACCCAGCGACAAAACACGAAGGAAAACCACTGATCAGAAAGCCCGCAGGATGATGACCAAAACACCAAAGACTAACGGCAAATGACGGCCAGGATTCCTACGTTCCTGGGAAGGATGCAGAGTGCCACAATCACTGCGACACTTGGTGGCCTGGAACTGTACCAACACCCATACTGTCTGCTCAGCATTTCTGCTCCTGTTCATTCAAGAAAATAAAAGGCATACTACATGCACACAAATGTCTAGAGCACCTTTTATCTTATTTCATTTTATTTTTTGAGACAGGGTCTCACTGTGTACTTCTGGCTGGCCTGGAACTCACTATGTAAACCAGGCTGGCCTCAACTCACTTCTACCTCCCAAGAGCTGGGATTAAAGGTGTGAGCCACTATGCCCAGCTGAAGCTTTATTTTTCATAGCGCCAAATCAGAAACAACCTAAATGTCAACCAACTTTCAGATGACTGGATCAGCATAATAATCTCCTGTAATAATCTCCCAGAACAACTTGGATGAATCATGAAACCAACATGTTAAAAGGAGAGGGCAGACATATCAGAGTCCTCAATGAATGATCTCACATACAACATCATAGAAAATATAAAGTTGACCCAAGGGCTGCCACAGGCTCAGACAAAAACCTAATGCAATGGAAATAATACTCACAACCTTGATTAAGGGTAGACAGATTTCATGGATACAAATTATATACCAGTAAAGCTATTTTAAAAGGTAGTTCAGCTAGCACATACAGACTGTTAACTTACAATTTGTTTTACTTCACTACGGTATGAAAGTAACACTCACCGAGTAGAAACTGGATCTTAAAAATTGATTTATAAAGATCTTCCCAATATACAATACAGGGACCAGAACTCTATGAACCTGGGCACTGGTGGCTAGTCACAGCTACCAGTCAGCCACATGACCAAGAAGGAAAGCCACCTTTACTGAGTGTAACGCAGTCACTGTGTGACAGATGTTTAGGCTGCGTAGGTATACGGAATACTCCTTTTACTTATGACATTTTCAGCTTAAAATGACTCTATTAAGACATAACCCTACTGTAAGTGAAGAAACTTAGGCCACTGAGCCATCTCTCCAGGCCTTGAACCAGCATCTTAAGAAAAAGTTTACCGACCATGAAGTAAGTGGTCCGGGTTCATTTTACACGCTTATACATCATGATAAAAAGTTTCAGGGGCTGGAGAGATGACTCAGCGGTTAAGAGCACTGGCTGCTCTTCCAGAGGTCCTGAGTTCAATTCCCAGCACCCACATGGTGGCTCACGACCATCTGTAATGAGATCTGGTGCCCTCTTCTGGCATGCAGCCATAACACTGTATACATAATAAATAAAACTTAAAAAAAAAAATAAAGTAAGTTTAAAAAAAAAAGTTTCAGTAAAATGCTCCTAAACGAGCCGGGCGGTGGTGGCGCACGCCTTTAATCCCAGCACTCGGGAGGCAGAGGCAGGCGGATTTCTGTGAGTTCGAGGCCAGCCTGGGCTACCAAGTGAGTTCCAGGAAAGGCGCAAAGCTACACAGAGAAACCCTGTCTCGAAAAACCAAAAAAAAAAAAAAAAAAAATGCTCCTAAACGAACACAAAAACACCATGGTCTAAACAGCAGGACTGGGGTTAAGGGTGGTTCATGATTCCACTCACTCCGCGGCTTGCCCCAGCTTCTCTTAGCAAAGTGGCCGGCAGCTCCTCTTCCAGGCATGCAAACCCTGTAGCCAGCGGACACCACGCAAAGGGACACGGGCGGTGGAGAGCGCACACTCACCTGCCTTCCCTGACTTTGTCTTCGTTCCCTCGACAGATGTAGTTCTCAATATACCCATCACTGCAGTTGATTTGTGACCAGTCAAGGTCACAAACAGCCAGGAAGTGAGGGCGCAGTCTGCCTATAGAATACTTGGCAATGTCAGTCAGGGACTGGCTAGCTGCGGCTCCGAACAAAAAGGCTCCGATGGCTTTGTAGATACTGGCTATATAGTGATTGCCAACAAAGGAATTTGACTGCAAGCTGTTAAAGTGAACAGACAGACTTTCTCCGGCAATCATCTGAAAAGGAAAGAAAAACAGGAGAATGAAACAACCAGCAGGCCCTGTAAACGAACAGAAAGAAAAGCAAGTGCTAAGGTGCAATGGCCTTTGCTTTACTTCCCCTTTTAAAATAGTCAAGTTAGGACACTGATTCTAAAGTAACCAAAGCACCAGGCTGATTGTAGGCACTGCGGACAAAGCCATGGCTGAGCCAAAAGCAGTGCGCAGTCTGCATGAAGTAACAACAGCCCTGGGTCTTTTCTTGTATTCAAATAAACTGAGCCCCACAGCCACAGTGACGGATCCCAAAAGACAACTGTGGCTCATTCAAACACATCCTCCCCAATGAAAATCCTCCTCCTATGACCATTTTTAAAATCTATCTGTCTCCATTTTTCTCGACATTCCTTTCAGTCAGACACCCATCATACTAAAAAGAACACTCCAGCCCCGCCGTCTCCAAGTTCTACCTTCTGGGAAGCTCAGAGAAAAGCAGACTCCTCGAAAGAGCCCTACTGAGAGACCAAACAAGTTCTTGAGACTCCTCCTTCCCCAGGGCGATTTCAGGTGAGTCCTCTCTTATTTTTCACTATTTTATAAAAATGGAGTTAAAGTCCTCCCATGAGCATGCTGTGGACTGCTATCGTGGTCAGTCTGTGTGTGTGGAGAGCACTCCAGTGTAGTGAGCTTATGGCAGAACAACTCCACAGATTCACCACCAATACCCTGAGAACTCCAGACACTGAACGCATCACTATAAACACTAGCATTTATTCGCATCAACAAGAGAGGATGCGTTCTACGGGCCTGCCGGCTACACAGACACTTGGAGAACAGTGAGCTTGCAGACTTGTGGGTGGGAAGGAGGCGGAGAGCTGTGTGAAGTCCCCCTTGAGACAGCCACTTGACTTCTCTCCCTCACCTTCCACTTACATAAGCAGTTTTACAACGCACTCAAACCTGTCCAATCTGGGGAGGGCTGTGTGTGTGCGCGCAGCAGCCTTGCCATCGGTGAAATAAATAACGGCTGCCTCTTGGTGGAGTCTCAACAACCCCTTGCCCGCAATTCTTCCCTCATCTGGCTCCATAGCTCCCAGAATCCCCGAGTCAGAATCCTGCCAATTAGACTATGAATTCTGTAAAGCTGGGGTGGTTTCTTAACTTTTCAGTAGCAAGCTAAATTTGACACAGGAGCCTAAAACAGGAGGTGTCAAACGGTAACTAAAGGTACTGCCCGGAGTAAAAGTCAAAACCCTTTCAACACATTATACCTCACAAAAATAGTCCAGCTGTTAATGAACTCATAAAACCCTTTTCCTGAGACTGGGTCATAGGAGAAGGAAACTGGACTTCTGGGGTCATCGCACTCGCACTACTGTGTTAAGAGTCACCCTTACCAACGTTCAGTGGCCCTGTTTAGAGAGTATGGTGCCTCTGGGTCATTAAGGAGGTCTTGGTAATTCCCAATGGGCTGCTAGTGAGAAAAGATTTCTCTAGCACAGTATGGAGTTGCTCTCTGGTGGTAGGAAACACACCAAGTGTATTAATCAATCACAATCTAGCAATGGGGTCCCTCCATGCCTCAGCTGCTAGCTGTTTTCAAGAACTCAGTCATGTTCCAGCATCAGCTGCAGGCACTCAAACCCCGCTCCTGCCACTGACGGAAGAAAACCAGCTCTCCATGTTCCGAACATGGGGCAGATCACCAGCTGACCTGCACAAGCTGCAGCATCTAACACTTGTATCAGAGTGGCCGGGGTGCTCTAACGCTGACAAGTGCTTCGTTAGCAGACATCATTTTTCAAAGTTGCATGCTCTCCTCTTTGACAGAAACAGCCAAAGGTCTACATCGTTTTCTCTATTCGATCTGCATGTGGGGACAGTCATTCTTTAACTCATCTTGATACTCTGTCCTGACCTTTGACCCATTATACCTTGTTCTTAATCTCTGCTCGAGCCTACACCTAAGCCAACTGTGGCCGAATTCACCCTACAACTCAAGTCCTTCTCTTGTTTCATTTACTGAAGACAGTAGGCTACAATAAATTATTGATACACTAAGGAGAACGTTCCAGGGAGTGAAGCAGAATCTTATAAAGGTAACAGTTTTCTAAATCGCTGCTCCGTCCCTTGGAACCTGTGCTCACAGCATTCTCTCCCCAGCTCCCTTACGTCCCCACTAAAGATTCTGTCTACACAGCACCCCTACAGTGTTCCTTCTTTCATTCCGGGTCTGCCGGCCCGAAAGAAGTTTGAAATTACTGGTGCCCCTCCCAGACAGCTCTCCTGGCTTCCTTGCACTGCCTTATATCCTCCGGTTCTTTCTCAAAAGCCAAGAATGACTTACTGGGTTGAACAGACATTTACCAGCCCCATTTACTGTGGCTTCTCACTGGCCATGTCCTCTGTACTGAAATCCTCCCTTCTCTCCTGGTTCTCTCTGACTTTTCACCAGTGTGATTACAAATCAGCTGCTAGTCATGCCAAAGGCTTGGTGCAAAGTCTAATCAATGACTTTCTGTTTAATGATTTACACACACACACACACAATTTACTTTCTAATAAAATTCAATTTATACAACTCTGATTAAGGAGTACCTGAAAAAACCTGAATTAATAAGTAAACCAGAATTATTTTAAATTAGTACATGAAGCTGCTGCCCTAAGCAGTTTGCTTCTGCTGATACCAATTTGAAAGTAAGACCTCCTAGTACTTTGTTTTGCATATGTTTATTTGGGGAAGGGTGTGTGTGTGTGTGTGTGTGTGTGTGTGTGTGTGTGCGCGCGCGCGTGCGCGTGTGTGTCTGTCTGTTTTTATAGACATTCAAGTGGAGGTCAAAGAACAACTTGCAGGAGTCAGCTCTCTCCTTTCACCATGGGAGTTCCAGGGATCGAACTCAGGTCCTCTTTGGCAGCAAGCACCTTTATTTGCTGAGCCATCTTGCCTGTCCATTAAATGTACTTTCACAGCACCTTTAAGAAAATAATGTGCACTTCAAGGATCTTGATTTACATTAATTCACTTGTCATTTTACTAAATGCAAAGATAACTTCTGAAAGACTGTGCTCAAAGCTTTCACATGTTTACTTATGTGTATATGTGTCTCTGTGGGTGTGCCACACGTGTGCAGGTGCCCGCCCAGGCCAGAAGAGGATGTCAGACTCTCCAGGGCTGAAGTTACAGGTGGCTGTCAGCCATCACCATGGGTGCTGGGAACTGAACTTGGATAGCCTGGAAGAGCAGTGACCACTGACCCATCTCTTCATCCTGGAACAAAGCTCCAAGTTCATAGAGCGTAACTCCCATGTTGGACTGTTGTGTTGGGCACCTGCTCCGCCACTGCCCTCTCCTCTGGCGCGGCCTATAGTGTGACCTGTGCACCTTTAACTGACTGCAGAACTGAGAGAACAGGGCATCTAGCACTTTACATGGGAGACGTGAATCTGGTCGGACATCAGCCGCTATCTGCAACTATAACCCAGGACAGCCCCGCCCGGTTGTGTGTGCGTATTTGTTCTCATGAGAGTCAATCGCATTAAGTAGTCTAAGCTGGTCTTGAACTTAGAATCCTCCTACATCAGCTCCCTGAGTGCTGGGAGCATAGGCATGCACCACCATGCTCAGGGAAGATTCATGTGTAATTTTTTTTTAGAGGAAAAGACTTCTCAGCTACTCCGGAGGCTGAGACAGAAGGAGTGCCTAAGCACATGAGTTCTCGCCCATGCTGGGAAACACAGAGAGACCCTGTCTCTACACAGATGACTTCCTCTGACAAACCACCACGGACTTGTTCCCCTTTACTAGTTCTTTAACCTCTGCATACTGCAGGACAAGCATGTAGGCTACAGTACAACCCCTCACCAGATCCTGAGGACAGTGTCACCTAAGTGGCTACGACACGCAGGCTCCAGGACAGTCACTGAAGACGCGGGCTGACAAAGCAGCATCCTTCTTCCCGGCACCTCAGTTTCACAAAATAAACACTCATACAGTAGGTTTCTTTTCATTACTTGTCTACCACAGAGTATAAATTAACTAATTTTCATTCCTAATCAGATACTGTGATGATTTTAATGATGTTGCCAAATTAATTACATGTTAATTTAACATTAACTTCAAAAGTTGACACGGTACATGCTGTCGTCTTGTCTTTTCTCTTAGGATCGTACTTTCTGCCTTTAACTGTGTTTACATAAATACTGTTGCTAAAGTCATAAGCTTTTTTAACACATAAATGTTTATTTAAGTAACACAATTTCTGGATGTAAAGGCCATGGACACAGCCTATGACTGAACTCCACCCGGAGCCACGCCCTCTAAGCACCCCACTGGGGCAGTGGACAGCAATGGCTGCCACTGTGGCTCCGGCCGGCAGTGTTGCCTTTGGTGTTAGTAAAACTCCTTCCACGCTCACTGCCAATCACAGAACTCAAACTTTGTCTCTCCGCTTATGGCAGCATTTAAACTTCTTCTAAAAAAAAGAAATGAGTTGAATGAAGTTTTAATATCAGTTAGCAATTTTTCTTGTCTAGAACTCAGAAAAAGATATTCAGTTATGATATCCAATGCATTAACTCTGTGAGAAACACACTGCTGTAACATTCAACAATTAGTCACATAATTACTGAAACAGTGGCAAATCAGAACTATAACAATCACAGTGGCATAAACATTAGCACAAAATCTACACAGACTGAGTTAGGCTCCAATTACATATTGTTCACTCTTTTGATCTCATTTAAAATAGCTCCATAAAATAATCCTTCCACTAAAGCTAAAAAAATCCTGAGGGGATATACATTTAATCATTAACAAACTATCACAAGAGTAAGCCATGTGCTCAAAAGTTATAAACTTGGAAAAGCAGGTTTAACTTACAACGATAATACTGAATGGAATGATTATTCCACCTAATAACGCATAAGGTATGGTGTCTTCTCTGTAAGGGTACTTGATGGACTCATCATTACAGAACACTCCTCGTTGGAAGGGGGTATGCCTTGAAGTAAGAATTGCAAAAGGCAATCCAGCTAGCGAAAGGGAATAAATAAAAATATCATTAAAAATTATCAAAACTGCTTAATGGCAATAACCACCCCAGAGACTTTAAAAATGCATTTGCTATGAAGTCAGTAAGAGCACATGTAAGAAGGAAAGGCAGAATGCATGCAGCGTAAGTTAGAAGGATTGAGATGTAGGGGTAAGTGTGGTTTTTCTACAGGAAACAAAGTTTCAGAGTTCTCTGTCAGCCACTTTAACACAGGGCATCCTCCAACCTTTGTTTCCACCCAAATACAATAAATTCTGGGGAAATCACCTCCCACCTTCTTGTCTTTAACCAACCAGGTTTCCAGCACTTTCCTGACCTATCTGTCATAGACTTTGTTTCTAAAAGGAAAACATTTTAACATTCCCCATTTTATCCTTTTTCATTACAACGTTTAGACGGGCCAAGGCCACAGCTAGGTGAGGACAGTGTCTAAATTAACTACTCATTTGTTTCTTTCTATTACCCAGAGAATATTTGGAGCTGCCTTGGAATGGACCCCGAAGTTGAGCCGACTTTTTTAAGACCGACAATGGTGTTAATGTTTCCTGTGAAGATTATGCCTCACACTTACCTCTTCAAATGTTTAAGTTTTGCCCAAGTGTGAATTTCAAGAGTTCAGTCCAGTCTCCATGTCATTAAACGGGGCTTATTTACTAGTTAGTTACAGCTTACTGTTTTGTCAAGAGAGATTCTGCAGTTCAGCAGAAATGCTCAACTTCAAGACTGATCCATGAATGAAGGCCCTCCCATTCTACATGCCATGTCTCACCCACTAATCTGCACGGCCAATGCAGGTTCAAATGCTTCCTCTCCACGAGGCACCGGGCCCTGACAGTCCCCTGAAGTCTGCATTAGTCCACCACAGCCCTAAGACTGAATGACGACCAAGCCTCTGCTGCTCTGTTTATCACAGCATCAACTCTGTCCAACCCACAAGAGTCAAAGCGAGCAGATACACATTTCTTTTACTGCTAGCTCTTCTACTCATCTTCCCATTTTCATTTAGACACTGGATAGCCAAAGTACATTACTTATGTCAATCAACTTGCCAACGACAGCTGCCAACTCTTTAAAAATCCTTCAGATTCGACAAGATTCCCAAAGCCTGGCTTCTGCTAGATGCTGTTCTTTAAAAAGTCACACTAGGCTGCCTTTGTAACCCACCCTCTCACTCCACGCCTCTCATTGAGTTCAGACTCTCCTGATTCACAACATGTCTGCAATTAGGGTAACAGGGTGGAAGAATACCCAAGCCTTCAACACACGTACCATGGCTGTAGCACAACTTCAGGAGATTTATACACACTGTTCACACTTCTTAACACATAATGAGGGCTAAATACACAGGGCTGAGGTTCACTGCTGCCTCTCCTACACAGCAACTCAACACTTAGCCTCCAACCAATTACAATACACGACTGAACGGACATTCATCTCACATTTATGAACAACTATTCTGTCTATGGTTCATTTTACTTGTAAGAACTCTGCACAAAATCCTGGAAACCTTTACTGTCTACCCAGCACATTTCTGAATTGGTTGTATTTTTTCAATCAGTATTGCTTCTTTCTGGAGTAAGATATTCAGTACAGAAATTAAACACAGATCATTAGTATCCAAAACACTTTACATTTTGTGTCTTTAGTCTAAGGAAAAAGTCATTATTAATAGCCTCAAATATACAGAAAAATATTAATATACATACTCATTAATATTGAGTTTTTTTTTCTTCTTTGGACACAAAAATCAAGTTGAATTACTCTTAAATTTACAGTAGAAAAAAAGGTTGTATTTCTTAAGATGGAGAAAAAGAAAATAAAATTTACAAACATGTGTGATGATAAGTAGTCCATTTTAAAATATGGAATGTGTAAGTGAGTGAATATTGAATATACTGTATAAAGAATTCTCAGTGCTGCCGGGTGTGGTGGCACTGGCCCCTAACCCCAGCACTTGGGAGGCAGAGGCAGGCAGATCTCTGTGAGTTCCAGGACAGCCAGGGCTGTTACACAGAGAAACCCTGTCTTGGAAGCCCCGCTTCCCCTGAGAAAGAAAAAATCCTCAGTGCTGGCAGGGACCGCAAAGCTGAGAAGATCACAGCCACAATCACCCAGAGAAGAACAGAGAAAGGTCAGCGCTAGTGCAGCGGTGTAAGGGCTAGTCAGTAAGTCTGGGGGTTGAGAATGGGAGTTCCAGCAGGAAGAGGTATAGAGAAAAAACAGAGTGGGTGATGTAAAGGATTCCCATAGCTCCCAAGGAGAAAGGATGTACAGGATGGATGTGACAGGACAGTAATGTTAAAGGGATGAGCTCGGGCGAGCTGGTGGCAGGTCAGGATGGAGGAGCATCATTGGGAGTCAGAAGGTGATGTGTCAGGAGATGGAGAAGGAGCCCCAGCTGCAGTTGGTTTTAATTGTCAATCTTCACGAAGGAGCTTTAATGACGAAAAAAAGAGTAGAAACCAGACTGGAGAGGTTCGGTTTGTAAAGCATGAATCCACCACAGG
Organism: Peromyscus attwateri; assembly: GCA_902168425.1. Classification (NCBI taxonomy): domain Eukaryota; kingdom Metazoa; phylum Chordata; class Mammalia; order Rodentia; family Cricetidae; genus Peromyscus; species Peromyscus attwateri. Next base: position 783 of record CABHPP010110971.1, on the reverse strand, counting down.
CGCTCACTATTCAGAACTGAGTTCAGAAGGCATCAGAAATACGTTTAAGTTGGTAAGAAATACTCCTTGTCACCGTCACAGAAACCCGTGAAATATATAGTAACCCACTAACTAAACTCAGTACAGGCCAGCCACGGGTGTTCATGACCCATTTAAGACTCAAAAGGATGCTTCTAGAACCTCTCAGAAATACAAGACTGAGTCCATGTGAGCTGGCCGAGGACAGGGCACAAAGAAGGAAAGAGAGGACAGAGAGAAAGAAGTGACCAGCCTGAGCCTCCCCAGGGCAGAATGGAAAGGTAGCTCGTTCCCCGCTGCCAGCAGGCCTCAATGGTCTCAGTATTGCAGGCTGCTGAGCACCATCTATCTGTTTCAACAAACAAGTTCTACTTATGCTAATGAGGAACGGTTTCTACTCCTGCAACAACCCTGATCTTCTTCCAACAGGGACAGCACAAAGGTTGCTTTTAGTTTTTTGGTTAATAATAAAAAACACACCATGGGGAATACTTGCAATTCAAATCCTTGTTTGCATTCCTAATTATTTCCTTAGAATATTTTTATGTAAAATTAAAGGATATAGACATTAACATTTTTGACCAATTATTTCTCCCTAGATGTAACTGTACATTACCAATTCACCAGACTCAGTACACAAGTGTGGAAAAATTGAATATTCAGACAGTTGATGCTATCTTTGACATGTGTGACTCCATGGCAAAGGACTGTTTATGTTGTCAGTTCAAATCAAATACCTTTTATGTTTACCAGAAAGACTACATC
>CABHPP010110970.1:0-17701 GCA_902168425.1 Peromyscus attwateri | reverse complement strand
AAGGACCTAGGTTGGGTTTTGAGGTTGTAGAGACTCAGACATGATTGGGGAATGCTTACCACAGGCTTGTGGTTAGTATGGTTACCACTCACCCTTTACAGTAGGGAGACTGAGTCTTAGAATGGGAGTAACTTTCCCAAAGAGTTACTAAGTGGTATATCCAGGACTCAAGGCCTGCATGACCTTGTAAGCAGCATGACCACAGAGCACGTGCTCTGAACCACCAAGCTAACCCTCTTAGGCTCAAGCTTCCTCATCTGCAAAATGGAGATGAGAACAATTGTTACCTCATGGGCTGCTAAGATGACAGATGAGCTGAATCACCTCTAGATCTAGAACAAGTTTCTGCATAAAACAGGCTCTCTGTAGAACTCCGTACTGTGGTTAGACAGGGTCTCCTGAGTCCAGACTGGCCTCACACTCTCAGCAAAGGTGAGGATGACTCTGAACTTCTCATCCCCCTGCCTTTGTCAGTGCTGGGAGTACAGGTGTGTGCTCCCATGCCCAGTTTGTGTGGTGCTAGTGATTCAACTCAGGACTTGTGTACATGCTAGGCAAGGACTCTACCAACTGAACCACATCCCAAGCTCCCACTGTGACTCTCTGTTCTCAAAAGTCATCAGAAAGTACTCGAGGTTCTGAATTCAAATCCTTATAAAATTCAAAACCAGGTAAGTAAAGTATGGCAGCATGCATCTGTAAACCCAGTGCTAAGGAAGGTGGAGGCAGGCAGACTGCGGGAGCTCACTAGCCAGCCAGTATAACTGAATTGGTGAGCTCCAGGTCAGTAAGCGGCCCTGTTTCAAAAAATGAAGGGGGAGCCAGGTGTGGTGGTGCACACCTTTAATCCTAGCACTGAGGAGACCGAGGCAAGTGAACTTCTGTGAGTTCCAGGCCAGCCTGGTCTATATAATGAGTTCTAGAACAGCCAGGGCTATGAAAAGAGACCCAACTAAAAAAAGGCCAGGGAGTAAAGGTAGTTGTCACCAAGCCTGATAGCCTGAGTGTGACCCACGGGGTAGAAAGCAAAAGTGAGAACCAGTTCTCAGGAGCTCCCTGTTTGTCACTGCAAGTGCACCCCCACCACTAAAAATGTAAAAAATGTTTCAATTTTTTGAAAAAGGTAAAAGACAACGGGTGAAGACAGCAGACACGGACATCTGGCCTACACACACATTCATATTCATTCTGTCTCTTTCTCTCTAAGAAGTCAATTGAAAGAGTTGGGCACGGTGGCTCACACCTATAATCCCAGCACTCAGCTGGCTACAGCAGGAGGACCACTTTGCCTTTGAGACAGCCTGGGCTATATCAACTTCCAAGCCAGTGTTGACTAAGAGTGAGTTCCTGTTTCTAAGGGGGAGCACTGGAGAGGTGGCTCAGAGGTTAAGAGCACTGGCTGTTCTTTCAGAGGACTTGGGTTCAATACCCAGCACCCATGTGGTTATTTATAATCATCTATAATTCCAATTCCAGGGGATCTGATGCCTTCTTTTAATGTCTGTGACACCAGGTGTGCATGTAGTACACAGATACAGGTAAGCAAAACACACATAAAATAAAAAATGGATAAACCAAACTTTTAAAAAGGTAAGTGATGAAGACATTGATGCTGACCTCCATGGACACACACACACACAGGCAATGGTCAAGTGCACCCACATACACAAACACAAAAATCAACCAAACAAACAAAACCATAAGCAACAACAACAAAAACAAACCCAAAATTTAAGAAAAAATGCTTTCTAGTTGGGGATGGGGGAGTGGGTGCACATCTTTAATCCCAGCACTTGGGGTGCAGAGGCAGGCTCATCTCTGAGTTCTAGGCCAGCCTGGTCTACAGAGTGGGTTCTTGGACAGGCACGCCTGTTACACAGAGAATCCCTATCTTGAAAAACAAACAAACAAAAAAGCTTTCTTCCTCTAGTGACAGAAGCACCTGACCCCATCCAGCTCCACCAGCAGCTATTGGGTTGACCACTCACTGAGCTCATCCTCCACATAGGGACACAGGCAGGCGGGCCCTGTGATGGTGGAGAGCCTGGGAGGGAGGAGAGCTGCTACTTCTGAGTTCTCCTTCAGCAGAGGATCGCTTTCCCCACAGCAGCAAAACCTCATCTGATGATTCTCTACTTGAAAATCTTAAGCGGCCAGCCAGATGCTTTAGCCTGTAAGTGCTTGCAGGAAAGCCTGAAGACCTGAGCTCCATTCCCAGAATCCATGGTGGATGGAGAGAACCAGTTCCTGAAAGTTGTCCTCTGAGCTCCACGCCAGCTCAGTAGAATGTGTGCATCATCCACACACACACACAACAATAATACAATCTTTAGAGGGTTTTACTGCATCTAATACAAGTCCTCAAACAGGCTTTCAAGGGACTCCCAAGTCTGACTTCCCACCCTGACTCATCTTCCACCATGTGTGCAGACTCATTCTACTGTCCCAGCTCTGACGTGTTGCTGTCTAGAACACCCTTCACCAGGGAGTAACTGTTTCCCAGTTAGAATGTCGGCTAGGGTCCACGCTTGAGTTCTCGGGGCTTCTGTGTAGCTTCAGCAATGGTACAGACTCTGGCCCTGGATGGTCATCAGGCTCCTAACTACAAAACTGCAAACTAACCTCTCTCCTCAAAAATGTCCATCCAGAGATCGGCATGGCAGCACACACCCACGTTTGAGAGGCCGAGGAAAGCAGAGTGATTGGTCTCTGAAGTTCAAAGGCCAGCTTGGGCTACATAATGAGAATCTATCTCAAAAAACACAAACAAGATGGACTCGGGGGCTCACAGCTGTAATCCTAGCACCTGGGAGGTGGGGGCAGGAGGATTAGGAGTTCAAAAATCAGTCTCACAATAAAGAGTTTGAGGTTAGCCTGGGCTACGTGAGACCCTGTCTCAAAAAAAACAAAAAACCAGAGCTGCCAATATGCCTCAGAGGGTATGGACACTGCCACCAAGCCTCAAGATCTGAGTGATCCCTGAACACACAAGTGGAGGAGAAGCGACTTCTGAAAGCTGTTCTCTGATCCCCACTGTGTTCACGTACAATATCAATGTAAGAAAAAATGAAAACAATGAGAAATAAAGCACAATGACCACAAAATGCCTCTAGCTTTAACGTGCCGTTTCCCATGCCCCACTCACTTGGCAGTGGTCTCTGCCTCCCGCTTTCTTCAGTCCGTTTTTATTAAATAGTCCAATGGTCTGCTGTCCCTTAAGCAGCAGCACACCTTTCAACAAGTGAGGATGATACCATGGCGAACTCGACTCTGGACTCAGAGGCCTATGGCCTCAGGCAAGTGAGGTCACCTCTCTACCTCTCAGTTTCTTGAACTTTGAGATGGAGTGATAGCAGCACTTACTTCAAAGAAGCTGAGGCGTCAAGGAGTGGCCACAAAGTGGAGACTCTGGCCAAACCACCTTCTGCTTGTTAGGTCCTAAGGTTCTTTCCAGACTCTCACTCCTCTGGTTTTTGTTGTTGTTTGTTCAGAGTCAGGGTCTTACTATGGACCCTGCACAGCCTGGAACTCACTATGTGGACCAGGCTAGCCTCGAACTCACAGAGAAACACCTGCCTTTGCCTCCCCAGTGTTGGGATTACTGGAAAACTACCCAGCCAAACTCTCCTTAGTTAACATGAACATGAGCTGCCCAGCGAGGCTTACAACTTGTTAAAAGACACATGAATGTACTTCTACAAAGCACAGTTTCTCCTCAACTCTGAGATGGTTAAGAACCCAGACCTGGGGCTGGGGAGACATGGCTCAGCTGTTAAGAGCACTGGCTGTTCTTCCAGAGGACCTGGGTTCATTTCCCAGCACCACATGGCAGCTCACAACTGTCAGTAACTCCAGTTCCAGGGAATCCAACACCCTCACACAGACAGACATGTAGGCAAAATATCAATGCACAGAAGAAATAAAAACAAATAATTACAAAACAAAACAAACCAGCCCTTCTATCATGTTAGTGTCCTCCAATCCTGAACCAAAACTCTGCCTCCTTCCTCCTCAGTACTTCTCAGCCAGCCCTTCTTCCTATCTTTTCTTTAACATCTGTGTTGCTCATCTTTTTCACCAAGGCTTACCATATGTCAGGCAAGCAGGATTAAGAGGCAATGTCAACAGGGCACGTGTGGTGGTCAATGTCCTTTACTCCTAGCAGAGGTAGGTGGATGTCTGAGTTCAGGGCCAGCCTGGTCTATATAAATTCCAGGCCAGCAGGAGCTATACAGTGAGACCCTATCTCAAAACAAAATAAAAACGAAAATCAACCAATCAAACCAAACCGAGTCAATGAGACTGTTTTTGCAGCACTGGGTAGAACCCAGGGCACGCGGCCGACAACTATCACTGAACCACACCCCCAGTTCCTGGAGCTTGTTTGACAAACAAGACAGGAAACAAAAGACAAATTAAATGTTATTGTATCTGTTGTTCAAGGTCTACATTTCTTATAATTTGAAATGGATCCTCAGTGTACTATGTACTGTGACATCTGTCTTATTGACGCTCCAATTGCTCCAATAATCCTGTCTTTCATCTTTTAAAAAAGATTTATTCATTTTTATTTTATGTGGATGTCTACATGTATTTGTATGTACCATGTGCATGCAGCGCTCACAGATGCTCTGGAACTGGAGTAACAGACAGTTGTGAGGGGCCATGTGGGTGCTGAGAACCAAACTTGGGTCCTCTGCAAGTGTAACAAGTGCTGTGAGCCTCTGAACCATCTCTCCAGTGCCCAGGATCCTGTCCTACAAGTCACATTTTCCTAAAGCTGAGAGAAGCTCCTCCGTCCTGGTGGAAGCAGGATGCTTGCCCATATCTGCTGACTACAAAGGCTGTACCTTCACTGCGCTTCATTCTGTCCCGTCCCCCGCCCCCCACCTCTGTGAACAGGTTAACTCCCTCCCTTCAGAGAAGACACAAGTGTCCTACAGTGTAGATCAACCTCACTAAGGCTTTCTGGCTGAATGGTTTGCGTATAACTGTTTCTCAAATGAATGAATGTGCCTTCACTTTCAGAAAACTAAAGTCACAAGACGCTGCAAGATTCTCTAAAGATTCTAAAAACCAAACCAAAAACCACAACAACCACAGAACCAATCTACTGACCCCAGAGTAGCTGTGGCACATGGTACTCTCTGCTCAGTTTCTGTGTATGAGAGCACTTTTCACTTCAGCTCCCTATACACAGCTTTTAAGTGCTCACTGAAGTCTGGAGCATGGTTAAACTGGTCATGTGCTTAATGTGTCCGTGACAGTCTTGACTAGCTTTGATCATAACACCCTCTGCTCCATGCCCATTCTGCATTCATAATGGTTACTGTAACAACACCCAGTGCAATCCCCGACTCTAACAGGATTTCCCGCCCTGCACCCAGCCCCTCCACCCTCCCCTGTAATGGAGCTGACCTCGTTTCTCATTACATTTTGGCTCAGGACACTGCACGGCTGATGAAAGCTGCACTCTATGCTCTGCACAGAAATCATTCACAGTCATTGCATATAGCTAGACAGACACAGAAATCACCTTCAGTCACTTAGGACAGCTACACAGACCAGGCTCCTGTTCCCACAAGGTGCTACTCACCAGTGCTGCTGCTGGACTAGAGAGCCTGTCCTTCTCTCTAAACAACATTGCTGCCTCCTTCAGGATCCTCTCCTAGGGCTGAGGTGTACATAGCTCAGAGGCTATAGTACATGTGCCTAGTACATGTGGGGCTCTGGGTTCAACCTCTCACTGCAAAAACCAACCAACCAACCCACCCCCTTTCCTTGACAAACAGAATTGACCCCTCCTGTCTCTGGCTGCCAGCTTCCTTTGGCACTTTTTTCAGTTCTAGAAACATACTGGCTGACTCCTAACCAAGCTAATCGTGACTTTTTGGCTCTCCCTGCCATTGGTGGGTCCCTCTGCTAGTCTGGCTTGAATACTTTTCTCAGGCTCCTGATTCAAACATAGGTAGGCAGTATCTTTATACCTGGGATGAACATAAATTAGATCCAGGTTCTGCTCTGGGTAGCAGGAGGACAGCAATGGTTCACTAGGGTTTATTTTGTTTGGCAGTGTTAGGTATCAAACACATGAAGACTCCCACCGGGCCAGATCTCCTGCCCTCTGGCTTTTGAGAGAGGATCCTATTATGTAGCCCAGGATGGCCTAGAAGACATGAATGATCCCTATGCTTCTGCCTCTCAAGTAGCTAGGATTATATTTTATTTGGGTTTTTTTTTGTTTTGTTTTGTTTTGTTTTTTTTGAGACAGGGTTTCTTGGTGTAGCCCTGGTTGTCCTGGAAATCATTCTGGCTAGCCTTGAACTCAGAGATCTGGCTGCCTCCGCTTTCCCTAGTGATGGATTAAAGGTGTATGCCACCATGCTAGGCTTTCCATCCTCTCTTGGAGGCAGGATTTCTCACTGAATCTGGCAGTTACCGTTTGTCTGGTCATGGTCTGGCTGGTGAGTGCGTTCCTGGGAGCCCTGGGGTTATAGGCATCTACTTTAAAATGGGTGCTGAGAATCTGAACTATGTCCTTACGCTTGTGCAGCGGCACTTTACCAGCTGAGCCCTGACGACACAGCATGTCCAAGCTTAGTGGCACTCCAGAGCAGTGGAGCTTCCTGGCACTGTGTTTGAACTGGTGTGCCTGGTTTCCAGGCAGGCTCAGCAATGTCCCCCACAGGAAGTGTCCGCTGTTCCTGCTGAGACATCTCTTCATGGGCTCCAAGCACCACTGAAAACTCATAGCTCTATAGCAGGCAGACCTAGGTTCAGATTCTTCCCAAATCACAAAGTCTCTTCCTACCTGCCTTAGAAGTACCTGAAATCCATTCTCCTTATTTAAATTTACTTATTATTAGACTGGTAGTTGTTGGTGGTGCACACCTTTAATCCTAGAACTCAGGAGGCAGAGGCAGGTGGATCTCTGTGAGTTCAAGGCCAGCCTGGTCTACAGAGTGAGTTTCAGGACACATGCAGAGAAACCCTGTCCAGAAATACCAAAAATAAATAAATAAATAAACAAATAAATAAAATAATAAAAAAATAAATAAATTTACTTATTATTAGTGTGTATGCTTGCCATGGCACACATGGAGGTCAGAAGACAACTTGTGGGAATCCCTCCACTGTGGGTTCTGGAGATTGAACTCAGGTCCCTGCATGGCAAGCACTTTTATGCACTGAGCCATCTTACCAGCCCTCCTTTTTTATACAAAGTGCATGTGAAGAATGAAGTGATGCAAGGCTTTTTGCACAATGCCTGGGACACGGTGAGAGCTCCCTGTCAGTCACAATGAGCTAGTATATAGAAATAAGCATCTGTCTCCTTCTCAGTGGTCTGTTTTTGTTGTTCTGTCTTGATTCTCCCCTTCTGCTTGTGCTGGGAAGACTGGCTATGAATTATTGGGTGGGGTGTTCTGTTGAAGCAACTCAGGGCTTTATACATGCTAGGCAAGTATTATATCAGAGCTACACACGTAGCCCTACACTGAGGTGAAGCACTTTGGTGAAAAAGCACTACCAAGCCAGAGAACCAGATCTGAGCCCCGCTCACCCACTAGCTAAGCCACCTGAGGGCCTGTACTTACTACTTAACCACCTTGTCAGACCTTCCAGTGCCAGCCCTGATCCAGCTACTTGCAAGGACTTCCAGTCTGCTGGCAGGCTCTCTGCTATGCCCTGGGGGAATTATACCCTACTTGTTAAGGACTGAACACAGGGCCTTACAGGAGCTAGCCAACTCTTCTCCCACTGAATTACAGGTCCAGTTCACACTGAGGTCCTGAGGTGCTGGCCTCCAAGGCCCTAGCCAGTTCTTGAGGCCTTCCAGATTCCACGTTACTGCTCGAGTCCAATGAACGGCTGTAGAGACCAGTCTCCCTGCAGCTGTGATCACATCAGCCAGCCAGAGCTTGTCCTCTCACCTACTTTCCAGCCTACTCTGTTTCTGCACTGCCTCTTCTTGTGTGGACTGCCCTAGCCATAGCCCTTCCCTGCCTTGCTCCATTCTTGAAATGGTGCACTTTTTCCCTGTCCTTCGTAAAGACATTTAGACTGTCAAGCCATTTCCATACATGAAGCTCAGAGCTACCTTTGGCCCTGGCTTGCTGTGGAGATACCTATTTCCCTTTTAACACCAGCCACTTTGCTGGTGTCTCCCTCTCCAATAATCTTACCCTAAACTGTCAAGAACCTGCTGTCAGAGCTGTTCTTGATCTCTCAGGTTTCAGTAGTGACCTGGCCCTTTCTCAGCTTCTTACAAAGTTCTTCAGGAAGACGACCACCCCACCTAAAGAGACCAATCTAAATAATAATCACAGATATCACCCATACTCACTGGGTACCAGGTCCTGGGTTAGGCAGGTCTCAGCCAACTCTGAGCCCCATGCGTTATGTATACTGATCATGCCCGTTTCATGACTGAGAAGCCCAGAGCTAAACCACCGTGCAGCTGAGGACAGCAGTGTGAGGAGCAGCTCAGGTGTACCTCCTCTGTACTGTTCTCTGGGAACTTCACTTTTTCCTTCCTTTCTTTCCTTTGGGTGGGTGGGGGTTTTTGTTGTTTATTTATTTTATTTTATTTTATTAGAAGATGTATTTATTTCTTATGTATACAGTGGCCTAGCCTGCACCTCACGAGTGCAAGTGTTGCAACTGTGCAAAACCATGTCTGATTTTCCACTATTTTTCATTTCCTCGTATAGTATTTGACACACTCCGAGTCTGGGCAGGGGAACTTAATGTGAATAACTACCTTAGGTAACGCTTTTGTACCCTTGTATGGGGACTAGAAGGCCCTGGAAACTGTAGGTAAGGTTTTCCGGGATGCTCTGGTGCCTTCCCTCCTAAGTGAGGGCTGCCTCTGCTCTTGCCTATGCCCTTCTCCTTCAATGACCTTCGACCCTATCCTCCATTCTTGCCAACACCAGCCTTCCCTTCCACTCTCAGAGCACCCTGGGAAGCTCCCATAACCAGTGCCTCAGGGAAGGGCTGACAGTCCCCACTGAGAGCTGATGGCTGGATCCAGTCCTGCTTCCCTGATACCTCTATTCAGTGGCACCCCTGACCTCCACCCTGCGCCCAAAGCTGGCTGGCATACTTAGACTTCCAGAGCCTCCTGGGCACCGATTTCCTCCTCACCTGGTGTCATAGTTGTTGGAGTGCCTATCAAACTTGTAGGTGGGTGGAAAGAGCAGTGGCCCTTCCTGGAACTCCCGGAGCAGCGGGTCCCGTCTCTTGGCAATGGAGAGCTGTAGATAAAGACACAGTCCCCATCTTCCTCCAGTCCTGATGCAATAGGTCAGCACCACCCTCTTCTTGTCACTGCTTCAGCAGTCCCCATAGCCCCTGAAAATGGGACTTCACAGGACCAGCAGAAGCAGCTGGTGGCCATTTTCCCTGTCTATCCTTTCTCAATGGAGAGCAGACCTTGATTTCCAACTGTCTGGGGGTCACTAGAAGGCTTGTGTCGGGGACATAGGAAAGGCAACGCCCCAAAAGGGGCATATTATCTTCCAGAGGTAACCAGGCTTGGGACAGGGGAGGCAACAGGGATACAAGTAGGCTGATGCATGTTATAAGGCCAGTGCCGGCCAAAGCTAATCTGGACCCCCCTCTCTCTGCCTTGTTTTTAGGGGGATGCTAGGATTTCACACAGTAGCTTAGACTTGGCTGGAACTCGTGTAGCCAAGGTGGCATAAAATTACAACAATCCTCTTGTCTTAGTCTCCTGAGTCCTAAGATTACAGATGTGAGCTGCCAATGCCCAGCCTGGCTCCCTATTCTTGAGCATGCTCATGGTTTCACGAGGTGAAGATCAGTACTGACAGTATGGCCGCCCCACCTCCATGCGCAAAACCTGGCTGGACTCATCTTCCCACCCAGAGAGAAAGGAGAACAGATCCCAGACAACTGGAGCGCTGCTGCTCTCTGGACATCTCACAGACCTCCATGACAGGTTCAGATCACACACACACACACACACACACACACACACACACACACACACTCCCAGACCTTCTGCTCACTACACACACACACACACACACACACACACACCAAACCCTCTGCTCACTTCACACACACACACACACACACACACACACACACACACACACACTTCCAGACCCTCTGCTCACTACACACACACACACACCCTAGACCCTTTGCTCATTACACACACACACACACACACACACACACACACCAAACCCTCTGCTCGCTTCACACACACACACACACACACACACACACACACACACCCTCTGCTCATTACACACACACACACACACACACACCCCTCTGCTCACTTGGTACCTGGTCCTTCTCCCACAGCTCGCGGTAGCACTGTCTTGTTATACAGTCCTGAACAAAGAGCAACCCAAAGTCCTCAATGCGAAAGTTCATGTCTCCAAACCACAGAATGAGGCTTCAGGGAAAAAAAGGAGGGCACCTGAGGGTTTGTGATGAGGTCAGTGAAGAGGTACAGGCCCAAGGGCTGCTGGGGAGGAAAAAGCTCAGGGGTGGGTAAGAAGCTAGACTCTAAGACAGCAGCAGATGAAGGCCAGGCAGGACATGCATGGGTCCAACAGGACAGTCCTTGGCACCAATGCTATTAATGAAGTCAAAGGACTTGCACAGATAAGGATATGGCAAATACAGAGCAGCTCTAGCCCGCTGCTCCCCAACTGGCCATCTGGACAAGCTAAGAAACAGCCCCCATGGTGAACTTAAGAACCACAAGGGTCTTGACCTAGGATGTTTACAAGTGTCTAGGGTTTCCAGGAAGGACAAAGAGGCCAGAGGAAGGTAGACATCAGGCAGGCAAAGCTGGGGGGTACAGCAGATGGGACCTCAGGAGGGGGGTGGGAGGGCTGGGAGATGGAGCACTACTGACTGGCAGCGAAGAAGACTCAGCAGTCAATGCTAGCCTGGGCTGGCGTGGGGGAGGGCAGGGGTGACAGTTTGCAGCTGCAGGCTCACTCATGGTCCAGGATGTTGGGAATATCATATCCCTCAAAAGTCTGACTCTCCAAGATTCGGTCAAAGTGCTCCAGCCGCTGATCATTGTTGGACATATGGGGAGGTAGGTGGCAATTGATGATGCTGACATAGTAGCCATACAGCTTCAGGCAGATGTTGACTCCCCCTTTGTTCCCCTGGTAGGACAGGTGGGAAGAAGGGTGGATTGTATACACACGGCCCTTTTCCCATCCTAGGTCTGAGGGGAGGCAGTCTTACCTCCCCCAGAATCTCAGCCACAGACACCCAGCTTCCCAGCTAATTCTTCCATGCACAAAGCCCAATACCCCAATCTAGGATCTCAGGAATATCCAGGCCCTGCTGGGATGGCAGGGTTTGGGTTGGGGCCTGGGGTAGGTATGCAGGGTCCTAGGCTACGCAGAATATCCAGACTCAGTTCATTCCCCCGTTTTACTTAGCTCCAAAGCATCCAGCCCTTGTCAGCGCACTTACCCAGTACCCGTAGAGGCCAGTAGGGGTAGATTTTGTAGAGATGATCTGGATGTAGGGCAAATGCTGATACTTGGCAAAGACCAGTAAGAGAAGCCCCTGCATACGGACTTGGGAGATCTGCAGCAGAGGGCAAAGGTCATTCATTAAACTGCAAAGGCCAATTGTATCCCTTCTAAGACTGACTAGGGGGACTTTTAAAAGAGTCTGGAACCACATGCAAAGCCTGCCCAAGAGTCTACAGAACCCAGGGTGCATCTGAATTTCATTCTTTTCCCTTTTCTCTCTCAGCTGCCCAACAGTGCATTCTGGGAGCTGCAGTTTCAGGTTCTGCTTACGGTCCTGGGGATGGAGGAGAGAGGACAGGCTTCTGGGGGAGCTTGCCACTAGAAAAGCACTACTCTTCCAACCCAGCCTATGCACAACTGGTTCTCTTCTCACAATGCTGTCCTAAGAGCCTCTGTATACTCCCCCATCTCTCAGCCTCTGTTCTCACAGATGAAGCAGGAATAATACCATGCCATATGGATGTGAAGACATTATTTGTTGGCCCAGTGATATTTTGAGTGTCTGTATCTGTATTCAGGTGAACACTGTAGAAGTTATCAGGTGTGCTATTCTGTTGATTTCTATCTTATTCCTTTGGGACAGGGTTCCTCATGGAACCTGGAGCTGCGCTGGTGACTAGCAAGCCCAGTGACCCTCCTCTGTCCACTCCCCCATAGTGTTAAGAGTACATATGGCCATGTTTGAGTTTGCATGTGGGCTGGCATCTGAACTCACACCTCCAGGCTATTGCAACACGTGCTCTAACCCAATGAGCTCTCTCTATATCCCGCCCCCTTTTTTGAGACAGGATCTTGCTAGGTATCCTAGGTATACCTGGAACTGACAATCCCCCTGCAAGGCCTTTGAGGCTGGGTTACAGGTATGTGGCCCCATACCCGTTTTTGCTTAGGGATTCTTTTTCTTGATGCAGGGTCTCTCTGTGTAGCCCTGGCTGCCCTAGAACTTGCTCTGTAGACCAGGCTGGCCTTGAACTCAGAGATCTGCCTGCCTCTGCCTCCTGAGTGCTGGGGTTAAAGGCATGTGCCACCACTACCCAGCAGCTTAGAGATTCTTAAACATAAGCAAAAACAAGAGAGAAGCTTCTAGGGTGCTGTTCTGAATCTTGAGTTAACCAATGGCAACTCAAATACAAAAATCCATTGACTCTACACTTACTGCACCCATCCCTTTCCTTCTCCCTCTCTTCCCCAATGCTGAGGACCAATTTCAGAGCCCTATGCATGCTGGGTAAGCATCTGAGCATTTTTCTATACATGTCCTAGCCCAGTGAAAAAGCACCATGAAAATGGCGTGTGTGTGTGTGTGTGTGTGTGTGTGTGTGTGTGTGTGTATGTGTGTGTGTGTGTGTGTGTGTGTGTGTGTTACACAGAACTAGAATGTTAGGCATGTGGCATACACTGTGATCCTAGCACTTAAGGAGGTAGAGGCAGGAGGATCCGGAGTTTAAGGTTAGTCTGGGAAACAGGAGACACAGCTGCAGAAATGTAAATAAATAACTTCAGACTCTGTGGTTGAATGTCCATGAAGGCAATGTCCATGGGATGGAACTGGGTACTGAGGACAGGCTCCAGAGCTGGGGAAAGTACCTAACACCCATGGAGAGGCTTAAGCTTTCCCTCAGCTTCAGCAATCACTGTCCCTGACTTGCTGGTGTAGGACTGAGATTCCGGAGGCAGGGGAACTAGGAAGACTGCTTTGGGATTGCCAAAATGCCTACTATTGGTGGCTGCAGAGGTGGGGTGGGAAAAGGCCATCCCTAGTGACCCTCTCTCTCAGGGCTGGACTGTCTACACCCACCACTCCAGTAGCTGTTTCCGGAGCGTGAGGTGCAAAGGCCAAGGAGGAAATCTCGGGGTGGAGAACTATACTGGGACCTTCCAGGAATTATGAAACTTGATCCCACAGTCCAAGAGCAGCCCTAGCACAGTGGAAGAGTCAAAGTAGGGGGAACCCCAAACTCAGTACTGAACAAAGGAGGTACCGGAGGCTGAGTCCTCTGAGGTTGCTACAAATGTATATACTAACCTACCCTCTACCCTAAGTCTTCAGGTTTTTTGGGGGATGGGGGGTGGGGGTGGGGGTTAATAGGAATTGAATCTCTGACCTAGCTTTAGGTGTTTTACCACTGACTACATCCCAAGTTTTCTATTTTTCCATAGTCACAACTATCTATGACAACAGAAGCCTGGGCAGGACTATATTATGAGGGACCAAATCCCAGGGTCAGGACAGAAACCAAGAAACTGGTAAAATTCAGGAGAAGATTTGCATTTAATCCTAACTAACAGCGCAGGTTTGGGCCACTGGGCTTCAACACAAAGACCAGTCCACTTTGTAAGTGAGCAGCAGGAAGTCGGGAAAAATAGCAGGGAGTGAGGGCAGGAGCGGTTGAGACTAGGAGAATGGGTGGGGCTGTTAGGAAAAGCCAGAGCCTTCCAGGGAAAGTTCCAGTGCGGAGAGACCAAGGAGGAGGAGCTAAAGGAACCGGCAGGAGAGGACCAGACACAGGAGAGCAAAGAGGTCCCCTGAGTTCTCAATCCACAGCTGGTCAATTCCCACAAGGGACTGCCTGTATATAGGGAAGGCGAGGGGTCTGCTTTGGTTCCTAGACTTAGGCCAGCTCTCAATTTTAGGAGGCCACATGAGTAGAATGGGTTGTGTCCCTGCCACAAGCTGAGCTAATTTCCTTGGCTCCATTCCACCCTACCAACCCTTGCCAATTAGTCAAGGCTCGAGGAGGCATGGAGTCTTGGGAATAAGTGAGCACTGAGAGGGGGGTTCTTCCCTCCATTAGGAAATAGCTCCAAATCTCCTAGAAGAGGCTTCTCAGTTTGGTAGGGGTAGGGGGTTGATGGTGGGGGGACCAAGGGTTCTGGGGCTGGCATTATCGAGTCTCAGGAGGACTAAGCCTTGTATCTCTCCTTCTCAGAGGGCCACACAGCTGTTGCTCCAGCATCTCTGAACCAACTAGGTAACAGAATTAATACTGAGGAATAAAACTTATCCTAGAAAGGGAATGGAGAGAATTCTAGTATTTCCAAGCAGCTGTGAACTGGGCACTCTGAATGGGTGTTTGTGCGTTCACTGTGGGTACAGGGCAGAAATAAAACCCAGTGACCTAAAGCCTTCCTGCCATTATCCTATGGTTTAACTGGTCCCTCAGATTAAGAACTACTTTCCACTACACCTGTCTTCCCCTCTCCTAACTTCCAGGCCCATCAGAACTTGATATTCATATGATATCAGCAGGTTAGCCTGGGGATTACCTGTCAGTCTTAGCATACACTCATATAGCAGTAAAATATGATAGTTTAAAGTATGGGTTAAAAGGTTTGAAAGATCTGGATTCAGATCCCAGAAAGTCCATGTAATCTCTGAGCCCTGGGTTTATCTGTAAAGTATTTCAATTTCAAGATTTAAGAGTGTAAAACAACACATACCAAGAGCTTATTTACAATGTCTAACACCAAGCGAACACTCCATAAACTGGAGCAAGTACCACATTCATAGAGTTCACGCTGGGCAGTAAGTAGGACTGGAGGGTGGGACAGGAGGGGGCACTGAGATATTAATAAGCCCTGCTGCATTTCTACTAGGAATTCTCCCAAGGTGATAAATACCCAGGTGTGAAGTCAAAGCTCAGCCTGAGGTACCCTGGAACAGCACAAGGCAGGCGAGAGTTCCAGGGAGCCAAGGGTAGTGTGAGCTTTAAACCTTTTAGTGAATGGGAAAGAGCCTGAAAAGCTAAGTGAAAGAAAGAGAAACACGTCAGACAAGCAACTGGGAGTCAGTGAAGGTGACACACATTCTTCCATTGCTCGTGAACTTTGAACTTACCTTGACAAAGTTCAGAGGGGAAAGCATATCCATGAAGAAATTGCTCCATGGGTCTTCGAAAGCAGCATCAGAAAGAAGGCTTATGAGTCCAGAATTCATTTCCTGCAAACTGACCATTCCAAGTCAGAGGTTCATCCTCTGGCCTGGAGGACACCGCTTCTCCCATAGACATCTGGTACTGACCTCATCATACTGTCAGACCCGGTTCTGATGACCAAGATTTCTCCCTTCCCTAGCTGTATGGCTGTTGATCTCCAATCCATAACCATTGCTGACTCAGGACAAGAAACACAAGGCTAGACCCAATAAGGATGACAGCCCCTCACCTTCAGACTCCAAAACGAAGGGAGGATGGGTTACATCAGTCCTCCACAGGGATAGAGGGCCCTTCAGATACCTACCCAATGATATATATGTCCAGATTCAGGTCTTTGTTGTTCAGTTGAAGCAGGTCACTGAGGTCCACAGTGGGGGCTGCTGAGGCCACATTCCATGTTATAACATGTATACTGTGGAGAGGATATTAAAGAAAGTCACAGAGAATGGAGGCTAAGGAATGGTTAATGGTTCCCACTTCAGTGATCATGGGAAACGTGTCTGCATGTTTGTTAGTCTGTTGTTTTTGAGACAAAGTCTCACGATGCAGCCTGGGCTGGCCTCTAACTCCTTTTTTTTTTTTTTTCTTTTTTGGTTTTTTCGAGACAGGGTTTCTCTGTGTAGCTTTGCGCCTTTCCTGGAACTCACTTGGTAGTCCAGGCTGTCCTCGAACTCACAGAGATCCACCTGCCTCTGCCTCCCGAGTGCTGGGATTAAAGGCGTGCGCCACCACCGCCCGGCTGCCTCTAACTCCTTAAGTAGATCAGGCTTGCTTGGAGCTCACAGGGATCAGCCTTCCTCTGCCTCCTAAGTTCTAGGATTAAAGTTGTGTACCACCATGCTCAGCTTGTTTCTGCATCTTGTGGTAGGAAAAGAGGAAAAGGAGCAATGGACTATGAAGCCTTCCCCTTCCCCTTTATCTCCTGAATCAGGAATCTCTTCCCTTGAACTGGTTCCTCTACACAGGTTCACAACTGCTCAGACCCCAGCAGCACCTGACACACAGCGCCAAAGGGAACGCGAGAGGGGTTTTGGCCAGGAAAAGGAACACATGATGAGTTAGACAGCCATTGGCCCTCCTGGCTAGCTACACCTCACCCATCCTCTACGGCTCAGCAGCTCTGTACTCCCGCTCCTCAACCTACAGGTTCTGAAGAGCACCTAGAAGGTATCAGAGGTTGATTGTACCTGATCGTAGGTCTCAGAGCTACAAGAACAGGAATTTCAGAGAAGAACAAAACAAACAGCATATTACCTTCCTCACTCCTACCTTACCAATCCCTGGTGTACAACAGGTTCTACCAAGGCCATCATGGAGCCTAAGTACAAGTTTCTAAGTAACAGGCTTTTCAATCTCTATCTCAACAGTCTTCTCTTTACTGGGAAACATCATCAGTTGGGGAATAACATTCCAGTCTCAGCCCTCTACAAGTCCCAGACTATCAGGAGAAATAATTAGTAGCTCTCAAATACCACACATCCTAAACGAAGTTCAGGAGAGTAAACACTTGTAGAGCCCTTGAATGAGCATATTAATATAGCAATGCTCCAAGAAGCCCACACTGTTCCCAGGACAGAGTAAGCAGGAGCTCAGACTCTACAGAGATAAAGCCTGTGAGTTCCAGAAATACCGAGGCACTGAAGCACAGGATCCTGAGGATCCTGAAAGGGAAGGCAGGCTGTTCTAAAACATCTCTTGTCCATCAGACCCTGTTCTTAGAGGTACATGTTCTAAGAAGCGTGGCTTGTAAAAAACATTTCTTGGCTAGCTTAAAGCAACTTCCTGCCTCTCCCTATGAATATAAACAAAATAATACAAAAACCACCTTTTCTCAGGCCCTCTGAGAGACTGCTACTTCGTCTGTTTACGGTCTCCCCCTGCTGTCCAACAGAGGATTAAGGCAGGTAACCCTTTTGCTCAAGGGCTTCTTGTATTCCCAGGCACTTAACTCTAAGTGGATAAAGAATAAAATTCGGGATTTGTCATCCCTGTTCACAGTTTTGATGATTAGCAGCAAATCCATGCACCATGAGTTCCGCTCAACAGGACGATTAGCGGTGTTCCTCGTGATTAATGATCAAGCATGAGACCAGGCTCCACTTCTCTAAAGGATCTTATCTAAATCTGATTTCTAGAGATCATAACCGGATCAAGAAGACCCCATGATGTACTGCTGATGAAAAGTACGAGCAAAATTTCTATTCTACAGCTGAAGGGACG
>CABHPP010110969.1:5194-22542 GCA_902168425.1 Peromyscus attwateri | reverse complement strand
CTCCTGTGTGTCATTAATGGCATCTGGGCCTTCAGAGAATGGAAAAGTGAGGTGAGCACTTCTCCACCCATCCCCATCCCAGCCTCCCACACAAATTCCAGGCTTAAGCCGCTTTCATCTGGGTGCAGCCCGGAAGCGTCTAGTGGGAGGTGGCTCTGCACACTATGAGACAGCACCCCTGTGAGCAGCTCACATGGACACTCAGAATCCAAGACTGATCAAAGCGCATGCACACCCCCCCACCCCACCCCCGTGCACCAAGACTGACTGTCAGTCAGGGCACTAGGAGCTTTGCATACTCATATGTACACAAATAAGGGGATTGGAGAGTATGTATGGGCTTTGAAATCAGATGGGAGGTGAGAGGGCAAGGAGAGGTGTTGAGAAGGGGGGGGGGGGGGGGGGGAGGACACTGGCACACAAAAGCCCAGAGGAGGCTATAGAGGGGAGAAGAGCAAAGGGGGGCAGAGGGAGCGAGAGAAACAAGACAAATCATGTTTGAAAAACTAGCATAGTGAAACCTAATTACGTGTGTGCTAACGAAAAATAAATTGAAAAGAAGCTAGCGGCGTCCTCAGTAATCCTTTATGCCACTGAACTGATCCCCAATTGCTAAAAGACGAGGCACCTGACAGGCCCTAGAAAGGGTCGGCAAAGGGCCCTTCCCACCTGCTTTGTTCTAACACACAGAAAAGATTTAGATCCAGTCCAAATCATGTTACCTATCTGCCTATCATCTGTGAAACACCCCCTCTTCCCTCTCTCTCTCCATCTCTCCTTCTCTGCCTCTCTCCCTCCCTCCCTCCCCCCCTCACCTTTAGGATGAAAACACCTGAATGCTGTTCATTAGTCTCTGACTTGGCAATGGTGGAAGGAGAAAACATTAGGCTGTGGTGAATCAGGTGCTCCTGTTTGGAACAGCAGTGCAAACAGCCTGAGACAGACAGTTTAGTGCATCGGAGCTAAGAGTCAACTCCTGAGGAAGATGGGGACTCTCAGCCCAATGGGTGGCTGATGATGGAGGCTCGTACCTCCCCCACACACCCCATCCCCAGTTAGGAAGACGGAAAGGGAGCCTTGTGATGAATGCCTTGAGCACTGTCTCTAAAGGTTAACACAGCAATATTTACTCAGGAATATTAAGTAAGCTGGGTTTAATGACGTGAACGTCTGTGCTCAGCACTTGGGAGGCAGAAACAGAAAGATGGCCAGTTTGGGGAGAAAGAAGGAGAAAGGAAGAAAGGGGGAAGGAGGAAATGAAATATCGGTTAAAAAAAAAAACAATGATATGCATGAGGGGAAAAGTCAGAAATGCTAAATTACTATAAGCTTTCTGTGATGGTTAACACTGCTTGTCAGTTTGACAGGATCCAGAGTTACCCAGAAGACACACCTTCGGCAGGTCTGTGAGGTGGGAAGATCTGCCTTAACGGTGGATGACATCATTCCATGAGCTGGGGTCCCAGACTGAATAAAAAGGGAAAAAGTGGGCTGTGCTCCCTGGTGCAAACGCAGTGTGATCAGCTGCCTCAGGCTCCTGTCACTGACATGCCTGACGTGGTGGAGACAACCCCTTGCTTCCTTAACTTGCTCCTGTCTGTTGTTCATCACAGCAACAGGAAGACACTATTATAAAAAGACACTATATTACCAACATGCCTACCAATGTCTAAAAGAAAATACAGACAGAATACTAACAGAAAAAAGTCTTGACTAACCCAATCCTGAACACACTTTCATTCGTGATGTGGAAATATTCCTCTGCTGTCCACATTACACAGGCGCTGTGTGCCCCAAAGCCCTGTCTTCCTTATTCCTTCTCAGTTTTCTCCTCACTTCCTACCTTCACTTTTTTGTGGCATATTAGTTGAAAATATGTTATATTTCATTTATGCTGTGGAATATTTGTTTAATGATGCAAAGATGTGTTGCATTCTTTTATGTTGCATTTGTTTAACTCTTTGAAACTGTGTGCCTTTGCCTGCCTAAAACACCTGATTGGTCTAATAAAGAGTTGAATGGCCACTAGCTAGGCAGGAGAGGGATAGGGGTTGCCAGGCAGAGAGAATAAATAAGAGGGGAAGACAGGAGAGAAGAGTGAGAAAAGGAGAAGGAGAGAGGACACCAGGGACCAGTCACTCAGCCACACAGCCAGCATGGAGTAAGAAGGAAAGAAAGAGATACAGACTAGAGAAAGGTGAAAAGCCCAGAGGCGAAAGGTAGATAGGATAATTTAAATTAATAAAAGCTAGCTAGAAATAGTGAAACTAAGGCAGGCCATTCATAAGTAAGAGTAAATCTCTGTGTGTTTATTTGGGAGCTGGGTGGCAGGTCTCCCAAAGAGTAAAAAGTTTCAAAACAAAAACAAAAACAAAACACTACACTCACTATTCCGCCAGGTGCCCCAGCACTCTGGTGTCTGTTCCACACTGTCATGCAATAACCTCAGACTCATAGGCAAGAACCAAAGCTCTCTTGATAATCAACTCATCTTTAGACTAAAAGGCCCTTCATCACTAGTGTGATTTCAAAGGAATAGAGAAGTGTGCTTTGTAGATGATAAGAACAGAAGAAAGTTGACCTTTGGAGGTTAAGTCGTGAAGATTAGATCAAGATACTTCTGCAGGTTTTGTTTGTTTGTTTTGTTTCGATACAGGGTCTCTCAATGTAGCCTTGACTGTCCTGGAACTCACTATGTGGACCAGGCTGTCCTGGAACTCAGAGATCCACCTGCCTCTGTGTCCTAAGTGCTGGGGTTAGAGGCATACACCACTACATCTGGTTACTTCTACAATTTTTAAGATCTAGACTTGCTATGTATATGTTGTCCTTGCAACAGAAGGGCACAATTGCATCCAGCACATAGAAGTCAGTGATTAAGACCACTCCATGCTTTCATTTTTCTTTACTGTCCTGGGGATAGGAGGCAGGGCTCTGCATGTACTGGGCAAGTGCTGCACCACCGAGCACTGGCCATTCATTGCCCTATGCTGAGTGTTCTTCCTGAGGCACAGAATACACAGATGGTCTCTGCAGTAATGCTGCATAGGTGAGCCAGCAGTGGCTGGGACTTCAGAAGCAGCCAGTAGTGCTCGACAAGGGCTTTGGAAGTCTCAAAGCACTCAGACTTCGTCTGTTGTTTGTCCTTGTTGTTGCTTTGATGCGATATTGGACCCCATTGTGCAGCATCCTTACCAGATGTTAAAACCTCTATTGATAAACCCCTCTGGCAGAGAAGTCCATGTCAGACTAGTAAACCACTGCCTAGCCCTCTCCTCCACTACCTCCTCTTATGTCTCTTCTCCTTTTCCCTTTCCTCTACTTCCCCTTCTATTGTTTAAGAGGAATTGTCTCTCTGTACCTCAGCCTGACCTCAAGTGATCTGCCTGCCTCCATCTCCTGAGTGCTGGGATTACAGGCATGCACCACCACATATGGGCTTATGAGCTTCTTTGGTGTTCAGTAAGATGCTGTGGAGCCTGTCTTGGATCCCTCCTCATTCCCACTTGCCCTTTCCTTCAGGAACCATCCATGCCTCATCCTGCTGAGGACCAACAGCTGGGAGTCTCTGCTGAATCCCTACACCAGCCTTCACTGGAGAGAATCACCTAAGCAAATGTCTTTTCTGGATGCAAAGACCTGTCGCTTGCTTCAACTCAAGACCATCCCCTGATAAGGACACAGAATTGACTGAATATTTGTTGGGACTGTATTGTAGTTGAAGTATTCCTCTTGCCCACGTGATTCCTTCATTCCCCTCCTTCCCAATTAAACTTGGTATGTGGAAATCTCCATCTCACAGGCATCTCCCCGCCTTTGTTTGTTAATTGTAAATGTGCCATTGTAGAAAGACCATCAGTCCTGATTGTAACTTGGAAGATGAGTTGATTTGAGGAATCTGTTCTACATGAGAGTCTTTCCGACCTTTGAAGGAAGTTGCTGTGTGCTTGGGAAGAAGAGTCCCAACCTTTATGGCTTAGGAAAAGAAAAGGACCCCCTCCCAAATGCAAAAGCAAGGAACCCAGTAGAGTGAGGTATGGAGAAATTCATGCCTACACTGTAGCTGCCAAGCACGGCTAAAGCTATTCCTGCCCACAAGCCCAACTGGGTGGAGTCTGCTCCATGGGCAACTTGCCATCTGCACCCCTGAAAACACCCTACGTCCGTTTTCTCTTGATACATAGAAATGGCACAAGCTTTGTGCACTCAACAACTAGCTCAGAAGTCTAGTGAAATCAGGGGTTGTGCTTAGAGTCTCACAGAACAAAGTCAAGCTTTCCCTGGAGCTAAGGCACTGAAGGATCAGGGTGGGTAAAGGGGCAATCCTCTTCCAGGCTTTATGCAGGTCGTTGGCAGAGTGGAGCTGTTTTGTGGTTGTGAAATCTATGTCCCCATTTCCGGGCTGGCAGTCAGCCAGCTCTCACTCTCTGCTGCTAAAGCTACTGCATGCCCTCCATGCAGCCTCTCTCCTCCCAGGCCACCACTGCTCATGAGCATCTCTCCACCAGGGCTGGCTAACCGGGGGTCCACTTAGCTCTGCCTCTCCACAGCTAGAATTACAAGCAGGGCTACCTAGCTGTTTGACATGTTTCTGAGCATCAAACTTCCATCCTCATGCTGGCAGGGCAAGCATTTTACCAATGCAGATATCTCTCCCAGCCCCTCAGCTCTCTCTGACAAAGCTCTCTGCTTTTCAGGATTCATGCAACTAGGTCTTTCTCATAGAATAGTCTACACATCTCATCACCTACTGCACCATGAGAACTAGTACAGTACTAGTGTGCTAAGTTGTCCTGTTTTCGGGCTCTGTGGATCACAATGGGACATCTCTGGCAGGGTGTTTAGCAATCCTGCTTCTCACAACTCTCAAAAGGCCTGGAAAGCTCTTTACATTTGTCGTTCCCGTCACCCTCTTCCTCTGGCCCAAGCAGTTCACCTTTCCTGTGCTTTTCTCAGACCTCTACCTTGGCCCCCTGTCATATCCAGCAGATGATCTTGTCTCCCATTTCACACATGGAAGAAGCTAACTGTTCTAGCTCCCCTGGACTTACACCAAATAGCGGCACACTAGGTGCTTAAAACATCAGAGATTTAGCTTCCCATCGTTCTAGAGACTAGAAACCTCAAATGAAGCTGTTAGAAAGACCGAGACCCCTTGGGGGTTCTAGAGGATGCTTGGCTCCACGCCTAGGTTTTGGGGCTGCCAGCAATCTTTGGTACTGCTCGCTGCTTCAGTGAGGTCACTGACTGACCCCAGAGGCGCATGTGCTTCAGGCTTGGCCCCCAGGTTGGTGTTATTGAGGAACCTTGAACACATGGGACTCTAAGTCATAAGGGGTGAGCCCTTTCAAGGGATTGTGGGACTTAGGTCTCTTCCTCTTCCACCTCTACTTCCTGGCGATGAGGTGAGGAATTTGCTTCTTCAAGTGTCTGCTGCTACTCTCATCAGGCACCCCGAAAGGCAGCGTGCATACCTACTGATCAGATGGGGCCATCTGTTTTCACGGGTATTTCATGGTAACGATGGAAAGCTGATGAATACATGTACAGATTCATCACTCCGTATCTGCTGTCCAACAGTCTTCTCTCTCTCTCCCTCTCTCTCTCTCTCTCTCTCTCTTTCCTGTTCTTTTATTTTTTATATTGATTTATATTTTATGTATATGTGTGATTTGCCTGCATGTGTATCTATGCACAAGTGTTTTGCCTGCATGCATGTCTGGGTACCTAGTGTGTTTCTAGTGCCAGCAGAGGTCAGAAGAGGCTGTTGGATCCCCTAGAACTGGAGTTACAAATGGTTGTTAATCAGCGTGTGGGTGCTGGGAACCAAACCCAGGTCCTCTACAAGAACAAGTACTCTGATGAGCCACCCCCAGCCCCTTTTCTCTCCTCTTATAAAGGCCCCCTGACAGATTAAGGAACACTCTAATTCAGTATAATCTCATCTTTGTTACATGTCAAAGACTATTTCCAAATTAGGACCTATTTGGGTACCAGGGGTTAAGAACCCCACTATACTTAGGGTGATGTGAATTAGCTTATTGTTGATTGTATTATATGAAGACCCCAATTCCACAGCTAGCAAGAGACTTTGAGAACATTGAGCTAAGCTTCCATTCTTCTTCCTCTTCTCTCTCCCTCTCTGGACCATGGGGTGCAAGGGTACATGTTGCTTTGGAACCAAGGGTCAACTGCGGTCCAGTACATTTCAGCGCTATCTCCCAAGGACTGAATAAAAGACTCGTGTCAGTCAGGCCTGCAACCACGCTTCACACTGTACTCTCTCACATATAGGGTTCCTTTTTTGATTTTTGCATGTTTGTCTCGGGACAGGGCCTTGTTATGTAGCCTTAACTGGCCTGGCACTCGTTACATAGAGCAGGCTGGACTCCAACTGGTAACTATCCTCCTGCCTCAGCCTCTCTAGTGCAGGGAAGAAAGAAAAGCGCCAGCAGCCCAGCTTGCATATGGTTAAAGGGTTTAAAGTCCCACCCACAGGGGCATCTGGCTCTTCTTCCCAGCTCACTTTCTCAGTCTGCAGCACAGCCAAGGGGCCTGCTCATCTGTCCCGCAAGCGCCTCCTCCTCGCCTAGCTCGTTGGTGGCCTCAGGTGGCAGCGTCTTGCCCTGGGGCGGCGCCTGGACACTGGTGTTATAGGCTGGGGCCGCCTGAGGTTGGCTAACCCAGGGTGAAGATCCGAGCGTGCACCGCAGCAAGAGAGCGCCCTTGGAGCGCGGTGCCTGGAGCGGTCGCGGGGTCCCCAGGGGCTACGGGGCACCCGGGCCCTGGGGATCTGGGCGGCGCCACCAGAGCGCCCACCTGCAGAGACCTCGCGATCGCTCCCGCCGGCTTCCCCGGAGCACACGGACCCCCGGTGCCACCTGGGAATTTGTGTCCTTCATCCTCGATCGCAGTCGAGCTGGGGAACCGTTGACACCCGCTGCCGCCCCGAGGCTCGCCCTCGCGGCGGCTCCCCACGGGCATGTTTCAGGGGGGTAGGACCAGCATCCTCAAGCCCGCGCCCCGTAACCTGGAGGACCTGGACTCGGTGCAGCGCGTCTTGCTACACAGGTCAGTGCGGGCTCCCGGGATGCAGCCGGGCCGGGCACAGCGGCAGGGTTCGGCTAGGTGCAGGGCTCCCCTCCCGGAGTCGGTGCTAGGTGCCTAGGGTCGCTGAGACTCCAGCCCCGCGCCAATCTGCTCCGTGAGGCTCCACTTTATAAAGAAGGGGAAGGACCACGTGAAGCAAAGCTGCCTCTCAAGGCGCTCTGCACTTTCTGCAGGAGCTTTGGGGGAAGCCGAGAGCTTTGCCTGGACTTTGTGAGTGAAATTAGAAAGAATTTCTGTTTTAACAAATCTAATTTCACCCCACCCCCTACACGCTGTGGAACTGCACAATATAGGAGTTCTCCTAAGGAAGAGAACCTCAACTTTCCATCAGCTTATCCAACCCGATTTTTGATGCGAAACAGACGAACAAAGATTAAAACCCACGCTGAAGGCGATGAGTTTATTGGTGAGAAAGGAATCCACGCCGAGAACAAACTTGAATACATGGCAGTTAACGTTCCTAACTCGAAAGGCCTGGCCTTATTGAGATATGATGGGAGGGGGAATCGCTTAGAAATAAATGAAGGGTTTCTCTTGAATGCCTCTGTGGTGAGGACGAGTAAGCCAGCTTAGTAAATATTTGCCAGGGAGGTTTACGTGAGTTCTCTCATCTGTAAACGTTTCAAGTGACCCTTTTAAGTCTTTATACAAAACCATATGAGCTGTAGAAAGTGTGAGGGAGGGGGCAGCGTTATGCAAGTTTTCTTTCTTTTCTTTTTTTTTTTTTTTTTTTTTTGTTGTTTTTTGTTTTGTTTTGTTTTGTCTTTGTTTTTC
Source organism: Peromyscus attwateri (assembly GCA_902168425.1). Taxonomy (NCBI): domain Eukaryota; kingdom Metazoa; phylum Chordata; class Mammalia; order Rodentia; family Cricetidae; genus Peromyscus; species Peromyscus attwateri. The sequence continues at coordinate 14,658 of CABHPP010110969.1, read as the reverse complement.
GAGACAGGGTTTCTCTGTGTAGTTTTGGTGCCTGTCCTGGATCTCGCCCTGTAGACCAGGCTGGCCTCGAACTCACAGAGATCCGTCTGGCTCTGCCTCTCAAGTTCTGGGATTAAAGGCTTGCGCCACCACCGCCCGGCTGCAAGGGGTTTTAAAATTGGATTTCTTCGACTCGAGAGCTGTCTTCTGAAACTTGAAGCTTTCTGCACCCCACTCTCCACCCCGCTAGACAGTTGTTGCCATGTAAAATGAAATACTGTCAAAGGAGGAGCTAAATTCCCAAGGACGATTCCCGCTTGCGTTTGATAAAGTTACAATTCAGGAGTGTTCACTGTAAATTTACTCACAGCATGATTTTGGCCTAGCTGGGAGGAAATATGTTTTAAACACCCAAGACTCCATTGCAACAGAATTTCTTATTTTTCTTGTTTGAAATGTCAAGTAGAAAGAAAAAAATCCAAACTGATTAACACTACAGAGCCTCAAATTCAAAGCACAAGCCTGCCTGAATGAAGCAGGGCAAAAGAAAAGATTTAAACGCTAGTCCTCAGCCTGAGGTGATCATTTCAGAATGAGTATTTCCGGAATACACCTGCTCAGCATTAGAATGAAAAGCCACTTCATCTGAATTACATAATAACTGCTACCATCTGCAAAGGCAGCGGGAGGAATCTGAACTCAGTTTGTCAGTACTATGGCTAACAGCGATTTCTTTTTAACAGAATATGAAAGTCTTTTCATCTTTGCATTGCATTGATTTTTGCGCGTTCTATTATTTTGTGTTTTATTGTCATTTTGTGTTTTCAAAACACCTGTTTAAAAATTTGTGACATAACAAAGTTTCTCTCTCACTTGATGAGGATATATTTTCACACACATTCATACTTTTCAAATACTTTTTGCTTGCATATATAAAGCTTTGTATGGATATAATAGAAACACCCTTTAAATCATATTCATCCATTTATTGTCATTCGCATGAACCAGACCGGTGCATAATCTGTGTTTTAAAGTTGTTTTGGCAATATTTTTATGTTTTCCCTTTAGAAGCATCTGTTGCTTATGTGGGTTGGTTGCACACACACTCAAAGACTTGCAGGTAGGAGGCTGAGAGCTAGAGAAGAAAAGGTTTAGCAGGGAGGGGGTGAGACAGGGGAACAGGGTGTGAAAGAGCCTACAATTCACTACATGCAGATGAAACTGCCAGAGAATAAAAAGAAATAAATACCTTGTAAGTCATCCACAAAACTTTGACAAATGCTTTAAAGAGACCAGGGCCACAGGAAATTCATACTGAAGAAAATACTAGGCTATTTCATTTTATTTTCATGTTTAAATTTAAAAGCTAGGTCTTCCGGTTGTTGGTTTGTTAATTACTTGTGTATTTTCCATTGCAAATATGGTTTTCAAAACCTACAGCACTGAATTGCTTAAGTGCTGAGGAAGATACTAGAACCAAACATGCCAGTACTAAAGTGACAGTCACTCACCAGTGAGCGAAGAATTCAGCTAGTCTGCTTTGGGGACAAAAGTCAGATTATCTGAGCCTGAAGAAAGGCTCCCATATTTCATTTCTCAGTTATTTTTACTTAAGTAAATGTTTTGGAGTCATTTGATTATTTGAAATACTTTGTAGTACTTACTAGTATTTTCTTTCTCTCTCTTTCTTTCTTTTTTTTTTTTTTTTTGGTTTTTTTGAGACAGGGTTTCTCTGCGTTGTTTTGGTGCCTGTCCTGGATCTCACTCTGTAACCCAGGCTGGCCTCGAACTCACAGAGATCTGCCTGGCTCTGCCTCCCGAGTGCTGGGATTAAAGGCGTGTGCCACCACCGCCCGGCTCATTAGTATTTTCCAATACTTTTAAATTAAATTTTACAAATACTCTTAAACAACTTATGCACATGGCTAGTGAATTCAGTCCTCTCAGAGTGGCATTTCTGTTGCAGAGTCCTGTGACTTGGTGAGACGGTAACTCGTTCTTCTGTAACTTGGAGAGACCCACATCACAGGGAGACACTGTGAACTTCCGTCCACGTGGCAGTGCTCTGTGAACATAAAGTCCTATCAAGCATAAGGGATGGTGTTAGTAACTGTTGTCTGGGCTCTAAAACAAAACACAGGTGAAAGGCTATTCTTAGAGACTCCCAGATGTCCAGCAGAGTCAGTTTGTCAGAGATCTGGTGGTTCATGATGACACTGGACCAGAACAGTGGTTTGTGGACACCTAAGCCAGCAGACAGGCGAAAATACTGAACGATCTGAAGTTCATACTTTTAGCAACAGCAAAAATGTGTGTATTCAAAATATATCAAGTATCTAGACCTTTCTGAGGTAAATGTATGCCCTGTTGGTTAAAGAGTCCTGTTACCAAGATAGTATAGGATATCTTTTTAAACTTGAAAGTGAAAACTAAAATAAATAATAATAAAAGCAAAAGCTTAGGAAAATACAATGTACATATATACTGTGTTATTTTTTTTTCAACAGTAAGGCATTAGATTTAAGGGTTTTATACATTTGAATTTTAACACCACCATGTGGTGGGTAAATTATTAATGCTGTCTTCACGTAAGAAAACTGACTTTGCCCACATTCAATTTGTTCTTAGTTCTAGACTCAAAGGACACAGCTCTCTGACCAAGGAGAACATGGCTGCTTCTGCATTATCCAGCAGGTGACTGTCACTACCAGTGACTGCACGGCTCACAACACCGAGGGTTTTTAAAGGGCACCAGCAATGCTTTCAGCGCTCACATAGGCAGTCGTTTTCTCCCGACTCTTTCTTTCCTCCTTGTCTCTTCACCAGGAGGTTGTAGACCATCAGCAACTCCCCGAGCTGGGCGTTCCTGCTTTAGGGGCTTCTTTGCTTCTGGTTGGCAAATACTGGTCTCTGGAGGCAGAAGGCAGAACAGTTCAGCACACGAGTTAGAGTTGTTGTTTTTTTTTTCGAGACAGGGTTTCTCTGTGTAGCATTGCACCTTTCCTGGAACTCACTTGGTAGCCCAGGCTGGCCTCAAACTCACAGAGATCCGCCTGCCTCTGCCTCCCGAGTGCTGGGATTAAAGGCGTGCGCCACCACCGCCCGGCTGAGTTAGAGTTTGTAAGTAGAGCTAGAGACTGAAGACAGGGAAGGACAGATGAACTGGGCTTGGGGCTCGCGTGGTGCGACTTCTGTGGCAGTTATTGGGTGACTGACTGGGAAAGAATTGAATCCCGTTGTTTGGTTTCTGCCGAAATGGGGATGGAAGCCACAGTTTTAAGCCTGTTAAAGAAGCACGTTACCCCTGACCTGCCCCAGCCTGGGTCTGCTTCTGGAGCCTCCTCTACGTTCTGTTCTCATTTAAATGATCTTGTAACAATTAAGTCCTGTACATATGAACAAGGGATTCTATTTTCATATGAGAAAATTGAGATTTCAGACTATAACTTCATTACATAAATTTAGCATTGCAGAGTGTCTCTTATATATTGTGATTCTATCTTGGAGTACTTTGGAAAACTCCACATTAGAAAGTCACGGTATTTTAAATGGTATTTATTGGTCTACCATCATTTTAAAAAAAATTATTACTTTAAAATAAGTTTTTAAAACTATTATTGCTCATTTTATGAAGTGTTATTCCTGTGTTCACACTTAGGGCACTATTGATTAGTTCCTGACAAAGCTGCATTACATCAGTTTTTGCCCCGGGGTTTAAATGAACATCATCTCCCATGGCCCTGTTTTATCTCTCATTGCTAGCTTCTCCTGCTGCTAAATAGAGAGCCCTTGAGCCTGCTAACGATAGTAAATATTTAATTATGTTCTTATCTGGGGTATTTTATGTCTGAATTGTATTGTTTACCTAATTGAGATGATAATCTATGGAAATTTTGACCTTGTGTCTCCTACATATGAAACTAAACATTTTTGGGCTTCAATTTTTATAGGGTCAAAAATAGAAAATGAGAATATACCCTAGTCTAATTCTTTAAGTTTTTCTTGTGATTTCCAATTATTAAGTCCTTGGACTAACAGGGTATTTTCAGAAGACCCTGATGTTATTTTCTTTTCCTTTCTCCATCCTTTCCCAACACAATTAAGATATTAAAAATTAATAAAGTTGGAGATAAAATTTGCTAATACTACACCCACCCAAATTAAATTAAGAATAAAAATAGTTGTTGTTGTATTGTATGTGGGTCTGTATGAAAGATCAAGTAAAGTAGTTACACACAAATTCCCTCTCTCTCTCTCTCTCTCTCTCTCTCTCTCTCTCCAATTAAACTAACAGATGGAACTTAATTAGCCCAGGAAGTTGACATACGGAGTATCTAGTACAAGGAATCTTTATTAGACAATATACTTTTATAGGGATCTTTTTTCCTTTCTTTTTCTTTTTCTTTCTTTCTTTCTTTTTTTTTTTTTTTTGGCTGTGATTCAAGTTTGTGAAAGGAGAGAAGTTTAAAGAAGAAACAACTGGTCACCTCATCATGTCTCCAGGACATGATGGGTGTCAAATACTCATAGGATCTCTGATTGAGGGAAGATAGGAAAAAGGACTTCTTACTCAGGTAGACATGTCTGGGTGGCTTTTAAAAGAGAGCTGTTGTGTCTTAAAGAGAAAAGTTGTACTGTGTTTGAACAAATGCATTATGTAGAAGCATCAAGGGAACTTCATAAGCCCACAGAGAGGCTCGGTCTACTGACACCGCCTGCACCGGGTATTTTACACGCATCAATTCACTGTACTCCAAACAGTCCTGTGCAGCGGGTACCACTGTGAATTTAGAGAACAGGAAAGTGAAGCTTGAAGAGACTGATGTGCTGGGGGTTGTACAGATGTGGTTTTGTAGAGAGATTCAGAGCTGGTCAGCCAGGCTCAAATTCACCAAGTGGGAGTGGTGGCAGAGTATTCAAAAGTACCAACCATCCTGTCCCAAAGAAGCATTGGTCTGGGGCAAAGCTTAGGGCATCATTTCCCAAGACTTCAGAACCATTTGGGGCCCTCATTTAAAACAGAGACTTGGGAGCTGGAGAGACGGCTCACGGTTTAGAATACTTGTTCTTGCAGAGGAGCCAGTTTGACTCCCAGCACCCACGTAGTGGCTTACAACCACCTGTAACTTCAGTTATAGGGCATTTAACACCCTCTTCTGACATCCTCAGGTACCAGGCATGCACATGGTGCACATACCTACATACATGCAAGCAACACATCCATATACATAAGGGAAAAAAGTAAATCTTTAAACAATAACAAAGGATATTTCTAGGCTTCCCCTCTACAGACTCCAATCCCATTGATGTGGGGTAAGGTCTCAAAACCTGCACATTTAATAAGCTGTGAGTGATTCCTTTTGATCAGACATGTTGGACACACTTCCTTAGTTTGGTTAATACGTAATAGGAATTAAGGACCTAACTCCTAGTTGATACTCAGTTATTTGATTTAGGGAAAAATATTTTTGAGACAGGATTTCATGAAACCCAAACTGGCCTCAACCTCTCTATGTAGTCAACAATGACCTTGACCTCTCTATGTAGTCAACAATGTCCTTGAACTTCTGCTCCTCCTGCCTCTCTCTCCCTAGTGATGGGATTACAGATATGCACCACCATAGCTGGTTTTCATAATGCTGGGGGCTGAACTCAGGACTTTCTGCATGCTACATAAGCACTCTGTCAAGTGAGCTGCATCCCCAGTCCTGTGAAAAGTATTTTAAAGACTATACAGAACTTAGACTCTATTGTCTAGTGAAGTAACATTGGAGGTTTATGAGCACAATGTAAGATTAATAGATGCTGATAGAAATTATAGTCTATTACTAGGGGGGAGAAGACTGGATATTTTGCTAGTGAAAATGTCTTTTATAGGGCTGGGGAGATGGTGGTTGGGAGCACTTGCTGCTCTTGTGGAGAATCTGGGTTAGATTCTCAGCACCTACATGTCAGCTCACAACTGTCTAGAACTCAAGTTCCAGGGGGTCTGTGGCCCTTTTCTGGCCTCTGAGCATACCAAGCATGCATATAGTACACAGATACACATTCAGACAAAACACCCACATACATATCATAAAAATAAAGTATTTTAAAATGTCTTTTACTTTTAAGAAAAACTTCTAATAGGTTACTTTAAAAATGAAGAAATGCAGCCAGGCATAGTGATGTACATCTCCACTCCCAAAACCTGGGAGGCAGAGGCTGGCCAGTCTCTATGAATGTAAGGCCAGCCTGGTCTACATAGTGTGTTCCAGACCAGCCAGGGCTGCACAGTGAGACTCTCTCTCAAACAAACAAACAAACAAACAAACAAATGGCTAACTTATCAACCAGGTGTCTACAGTACTTTTTATTTTGGAATGAAATCTTGGGTAAATTGTGGGAGCCCGTTTTAGGGTTCCTCATGGCTTTCTTTACCCAGCATGTCCACATAGAGGATGATTAGGACCATGGGCCTGAGTGCAGGTGTCTGAGATGGTCTGCACTTGGCTGTGCTGGGGGAGGAGGTCTTTTGCTCCACCCCTTGGCGTCTCTATAAAAACCCTGGGGCCAAGACAGTCGGGCCCCGTTGGAAAAGGTTCCAGGCCCTCTCGAGGCTATCCTTTATTTTCTATCTGTCTATCTCCACAAGATTCTCCGCAATAAATCCTTCTATCTAACATTTCCTGCTGCTCACACTCAAGAAAACTCTGGGGAGCTGTGGGGTTGGTGGGTAAATGCCCCACAGTAAATTTTATTGTTTGAGACTTTAAAGGTGGAAAAGTATAGTTTTATCAGAAATATAACTATTATAGTCTCTTTATTACAGTGACCTACTCCTGTCTGACAGTAGGTCATAAGACACTTGTCATTCCAGAGGAGTCCTAGGAGAAAGAAATGCAAAAGAATAGATACATACAGGCATTACTGAGTCTTCCCATGCAGCCTGTTAGCAATCTGGCCTATGTGATTACATTTCCATAAGAACCAAAAAAAGGGGTGGGGGTCCAGAGAAACCACAGATGGATCAGCATACGGAGGCTCTCTTGGAGAGTGAACACTGGAGGAAGTAACTGAAATTCTGCACCTCTTCTCCTATACCTCACCCTGTGTATCTTTTCATCTATATTTTTGTAATGATGTACAATAAAATGGTAACTATAAGAATTTCCCTGAATCTGTGATCTGTAGCTGGAGAATTTCTCTCCAGCTCCCAAGTCCCGCCAGTCCTGGAACCCACTTATAAAATAAACACACAGACTCTTACATTATTTAAACTGCTTGGCCATTAGCTCAGGCCTATCATTGTCTAGCTCTTACTCTTATATTTAGCCCATTTCTATTAATCTTTACTTTGCCACGTGGCTCGTGGCTTACCGGTACTTTACATCTTCCTTGTCCTGGCAGAGGCTCCAGGCGGTCCCCTCCTCAGCCTTTCTGTTCCATCAATTCTCCATTCTGTTAGTCCCGCCTATACTTCCTGTCTGGCTACGGGCCAATCAGTGGTTTTATTTATATAGAGTGATATCCACAGCAGTGATCCACTCAAGTAGATTAGTCAAATTCAAGGAGAGAGTTATGAGAGCCTCATGTTGTAGGGAGTAGATGAGTAAAAACAAGCTGAAGCTTGTGACTGCCATCTTAAAGGGCATGGCCTGGGTGGCAGTCTTGGGGAATAATCCCTCAATATGTAGGGTCTGAGCATCTCCAGGCAGTGTCAAAATTACTGGAGTAGATGGACACTGCTGATGTCCAATGCTTGCTTATTTGTGGGGAGAAGTCTCCATACCTTTTGAGGTCACAGGCATCTTCTACATTGATTGTGGTACGATATTAGGAAGAGAAAGCCAGTATTTTTTTTTCTAGATGCATAGTGATATTAGGTAAATGATTTAGGCATTGTGATCTAGTATTGGTCATCCTAATTGAATACAATCACTGAGATATTGACACCTTGACTGACAGCTTGTCTTCTAACCAGTCAGCTACTAGAAGGGACCAAAGAGTGAGTTGCATATACAATGTGCCTACAATGAACAAAGAGAAGGTTTACTACCAAGTGAGTGGAACAAGACTGTGTAAGATTTCACCAGGGCCCAGAGTGACGTGCAATCTAGAACACATCGTTCACTTCTAGAACCTATCATATCATACTTTCTCACCTTGGCTGATCTTGGAAAATGAAACCACAGATAAATGGAGAAGTGGTTCCTAAGGAGAAAGTGTAGTGTACTGTAATGACCAAAGTTCATTTCTTGGTTGACTTTGTCGCTAGCTGCATAACCATTCTTACCTCACTAAGTCTCAGTTTCTTATTTAACTATAGAGAACTATTTACTTCATTGTACGCAGATACTTAGCATGGTATATGAATTGAGAACGAATGCAATTGAGTTGGCAATGGATGACTCAGTGATAGCTATTGTGTACCTTAAAAATACTTGATTTAAGTCTTCACAAATCACGGATAAAAAATATTAAAAAGAAAGAGAGAAAGAAAGAGAGAGAGAGAGAGAGAGAGAGAGAGAGAGGAAGGAAGGAAGGAAGGAAGGAAGGAAGGAAGGAAGGAAGGAAGGAAGAAAGAAAGAAAGAAAGAAAGAAAGAAAGAAAGAAAGAAAGAAAGAAAGAAGTGAGATATTTGCATTAGCACTGAGGGGTGCATGAATGCAAAGGCTCTTTACCTCTAAGATTCTGTCAAAACAACAACAAAAAACCTTGCTAAATCGAACCCATTCTTTTGGATCACAATTTTAAAAAAATTAGAAAAAAAGAAAACAGGACAAAGTACAAACTGTAAGATACTCAGCCTGGAAAGAAAAAAAAGAAAAGGGGGAAAAGAATGTCTGCCTCACTCACTGCTTGGGGAAACACAGAGCAGCTAAGTTTGCAGTCTGTGGAAAGAGCACTCATTGGCTCTCTTCAGTGCTCCGCGTCTTTGCTGGGAAGCTTCTCTGTCTCCCGGGCAACCGACGCTTCAGCCAATCGCAGATGAACATCGGGGTCACGTGGCCCGGCCTGGCAAAATGGCGGTGCGGCTGGCTGGCTCTGGGGTCTGAGTGTCTCCACCCTGAGCTCTCGCAATCGTGATGATGTCGGACCCCGCGTGGCGAGACTCGCGTGGGCGCCCCGCCGAGCTCCCCGGAGACCTGTCCTCACTGGAGGAGGAAGAGGAGGAAGACGACTCCGACGCCGGGGCCAGCGGCTTGGGCTCCTGCTCCTCAGCCAGCAGCGACACGTAAGGATCCAGGGGATTGCTCGTCCTCTGCCCTGGGAGCACGTGCGGGGAGCGGGGTGCTGGCCGCTTGCTGAGGTTTCCGGATAAGAGGGTCTCCCCTCCTGGTGGGCTCTGTGCTCTTTGAAGGATGTCTGTGGTGCTCCTGAACCCTGCCTTCTTACCACACTTGTGACTTAGACTACGGAGCATTATTTTACAAGAGGTATTTTTATTATTTTTGACTCTGTGTACCTGTGTGTGTCTGTGTGGGCATGTGCACGTGAGTGCA